>JAYMSP010000128.1:25000-27500 GCA_036897095.1 Plantago elongata | reverse complement strand
AGAATAGATTCGTAGACCGGGTCTACTGATCCGTTTTAAATTTAAAAAATTTCTATATGGTCTTTTCCTATTCCTTCTATGTCGCAGGGTTAAAACCAAAAAAGATTTGTTTTTTTCTCGATGCTTTCGGAGATTTTCGATAAAACCTTCTCGAAGAAGTATTTGAACAATATTTTCGGTAATATTCGTAGATGCTATACGAACAATTCTTTTTCTATCCATATCCGCGTTTCGTATAGAGGTTAGTATCTCAGCAATAGTGTCTCTGCTCATGATGAACTTAAATTTTTGTTTCCTCGAATTTGAATATAATCAACATGTTTTTCTTTTTTTTTTTTTTTTTTTATGATTTATGATGATATATGAATTGAAAAAAGGTATATACGTGAGACACATTCAACAAATGAATCAAGTTCTTTTTCTATTTCTTTCAAATACCCCAAAAGGGGATAAAAAAAATCAACATCTCATTGTATTTTACAATACCTCGGGAGCTAATGAAACTATTTTAGTAAAATTGAATTGTCTCAATTCTCGGGGGATTGCACCAAAAATTCGCGTTCCTTTTGGATTTCCTTCTTGATCAATTACAACTGCAGCATTGTCATCATATCGTATTATCATACCGCTGTCGCGTTTAAGTTCTTTACAAGTACGAACAATTACAGCTCGGACTATTTCTGATTTTTGTAGTGGCATATTAGGTACAGCTTCTTTGATCACAGCAACAATAACGTCACCAATGTGAGCATATCGACGGTTGCTAGCTCCTATGATTCGAATACACATCAATTCTCTAGCCCCGCTGTTATCCGCTACATTTAAATGGGTCTGGGGTTGAATCATATTAAATTTTTGAGTCTATTCTTACAATGCAAAGGATGAAGAAAATAAAAGAAATATTTTTTGTCTAAAAAAAGAAACCCGCGGTTTTGTTTTATCCCCAAGACTCATTTCTCTCTGTTCTGTGTTTTTATCCCGAAATAAGAAATTGCGTTCGTATAGGCATTTTTGATGCTGCTATTAAAATAGCCCTTCTAGCTATATTTTCGGTTACCCCACCCATTTCATATAGTATTCGTCCTGGTTTAACAACAGCTACCCAATATTCAGGGGACCCTTTCCCCGAACCCATACGTGTTTCGGCAGGTCTTACTGTAACCGGTTTGTCTGGAAATATACGGACCCATATTTTTCCACCACGGCGTGCATTTCGTGTCATTGCCCGTCGACCTGCTTCAATTTGTCTAGATGTGATCCAAGCAGGTTCAAGTGCCTGAAGAGCATATTTGCCGAAAGAAATCTGATTACCTCGAAAAGATATTCCTTTCATTCTTCCTCTATGTTGTTTACGGAATCTAGTTCTTTTGGGGTTATAGTTGATGGTTGTTTCAGAATTCCATCTCTACTCCAGAACTGGACATGAGAATTTCTTCTCATCCAGCTCCTCACGAAAAAAGTATTCAAAATGGAATTTCTATTAATTTGAATAACTATTCTAAATAAAATTAGAAATAATTTTTTATTTTTTTTTATAGTGTCCCAATCAATCTTTATTTTCTTTTGTGCTTTATCTAAATCTAACAAAAAAAAATTCGCGGGCGAATGTTTACTCTTGCAATCTCGATTTCAGTCTTAACGTCCGGTTGGGATTTCTGAAAGTTGATGCATTTTTTCTGGTTAATTTCGCCATCCAGACTAGTGAATTATTAAGATTCATTTGTTCAATAAAAGATTTTGCATTCACAAGTTCCTTCGTTCCCACCGCTTCGTACTTAATGGTTAGGTCCTAATCCTACAATGGAGCTAATAATGTAATTTATTCTCGAGTCAACCTTCTTAGTCTTTATTGACTCGAAGCTCTTTTTTCTTCTATACTGAGGATTCATTGACTATTTCATTATGGATGAATCCATTAGTATTGATGCTTTATTACACTGTTTTTTAGGATATGGCGCATAGACCTTACATGTTGGATTTTATAGCATTGCTATTCTTTTTCTCTCTTTCTTTCATCCTTCCATTTATCCGCAACCTTTTTTTTTTCTTTAAACTTAGAATTTTGGAACGTAAAAATCTCAGTTGCTACAAAGATATGATCGATTTATCATATCTTGACTGGTTCATTAGATCCAGATAATACGAAGTGATGAGTTGGTTTTCATATTACCGAGTTCGTATTTTTTCATCCTAACCCGAAAAAACCAACGAGTCGCACACTAAGCATAGCAATTATACCGAAAGGTCAATCCAATTTTTATTAAACCGTATAGAATTAAAAAATGAAAAATTAGAATTGCTTGCTTTGATTGGACAGAAAAAGAATCCATTAATTTTCCTATATTTTCATCAATCAATGGATACAAATTCTTCTTCCTTGTCTCTAAAAATCCAAATTTTGATACCTAATACCCCGTAGATAGTCCGAGCTGTATAGGAACAATAATCGATTTTAGCGCGAATGGTTTGTAAGGGAACCCTACCTTCTCTGATCCATTCG
>JAYMSP010000128.1:15000-20000 GCA_036897095.1 Plantago elongata | reverse complement strand
TCATCCGACCCGGGGTGTGATAGGGTTCTGAAGGATGAACCGGATTTTGATTTATTTTATCTATTCCATGACCGGAAGAGGGAAGGATACACGTTAGACCATGATTTTGCATCGGAAGATAGATTTCCAGAAATGGCAGATCTATTCACTCTATCAATAACCGAGCCGGATCTGGTGTATCATAAGGGATTTGCCTTTTCTATTGATTCCTGCGGATTGGATCAAAAACCATTCTTGAATGAGGCCAGGGATGAATCGAAAAAGAAATCTTTATTGGTTCTACCTCCTATTTTTTCTGAAGAGAATCAATCTTTTTCTCGAAGGATCAGAAAAAAAGGGGTCCGGATCTCCTGTGGGAATGATTTGGATCCAAAACAAAAAAAAGTGCTATTTGCTAGGAAGAAAATAATGGAGGCAGTGAATCAATATAGATTGATCCGCAATCTGATTCAAATCCAATATAGTTCCTATGGGTCCATAAAAAATGTATTGAATCGATTCTTTTTAATGAATGGATCCGACCACAATTTCGAATATGGAATTCAAAGGCATCTAATAGGACAAATAGGAAAGGATACTCTGAATCATAGAACTCGAATGAAATATAGGATCAACCAACATTTATCGAATTTGAAAAAAAGTCAGAAGAAATGGTTCGATCCTCTTATTTTGATTTCTCGAACCGAGACATCGATGAATCGGGATCCTGATGCATATAGACACAAATGGTACAAGAATTTCCAGGAACATTTGGAAGATTTCGTTTCTGAGCAGAAGAGCCGTTTTCAAATAGTGTTCGATCGATTACGTATTGATCCATATTCGATTGATTGGTCTGAGGTTATCGACGAAAAAGATTTGGCTAAGACACTTCGTTTCTTTCTGTCCAAGTCACTTCTTTTTTTGTCCAAGTTTCTTTTCTTTTTGTCTAACTCACTTCCTTTTTTCTGTGTGAGTTTCGGGAATATCCCCATTCATAGGTCCGAGATCGATCTATATGGGTGGAAAGGTCCGTATGATCAACTCGGCAATCAGTTGTTAGAATCGATAGGTCTTCCAATTGTTCATTTGAAAAAATGGAAACCATTTTTATTGGACGATCATGATACTTCCCGAAAATCGAAATTCTTGGTCAATGGAGGAAAAATAGCACCCTTTTTGTTCAATAAGATACCAAAGTGGATGATTGACCCAAGAAAAAATCGCGGGAAATCCTTTGATAGGGCGGATTCCTATTTCTCAATGATATTCCACAATCAAGACAATTGGCTGAATCCCGTGAAAACATTTCATCGAAGTTCATTGATATCTTCTTTTTATAAAGCAAATCGACTTCGATTCTTGAATAATCCACATCACTTCTGCTTCTATTCTAACACAAGATTCCCCTTTTCTGTGGAAAAGGCCCATATCCATAATTCTGATTTGACATATGGACAATTCCTCAATATCTTGTTCATTCGCAACAAAATATTTTCTTTGCCCGTCGAATATGCTTTTGGGGGGAGAGAGACTATTTCACCAATCGAGTCACAGGTATCTAACATATTCATACCTAACGATTTTCCACAAAGTGGTGACGAAACGTATAACTTGTACAAATCTTTCCATTTTCCAAGTCGATACGATCCCTTCGTCCGTAGAACTAGTTTCTCGATCGCAGACATTTCTGGAACACCCCTAACAGAGGGACAAAGAGTGCATTTTGAAAGAACTTGTTGTCAACCTCTTTCAGCTAGGAATCTATCGGATTCAGAAGAGAAGAACTTGCATCAGTATCTCAATTCAAACATGGGTTTGATTCCCACTCCATTTTCTGAGAAAGATTTACCATGCAAAAAGAGGAAAAAACGGCGTCTTTGTCTAAATAAATGCCTTGCGAAAGGGCAGATGTATAGAACCTTTCAACAAAGGGCTCTTTCAATTCTCTCAAAATCGAATCTATTCCAAACATGTATGCCATGGTTCTTGACAGGGTACTGGATATTTGTAGATAATTTTGTAGATACTTTTTCAGACCTATTGCCGATTTCAGATACTTTTCCAGAACTATGGCTGATACTACGTAATAGTCAAAAATTGGTATCCATAATACGAAGTAGCAGTAAAAAATTGGTATTCATCTTTTGGGATATTAGGCATAGATTGGGTAGATCGTGGCGAATTCTTTGGAAAAAAGCGCGTCTTAATCTGATAAGTGAGATTTCGAATAAGTGTTTACATAATGTTCTTCTGTCCGAAGAAATAATTCATCGAAATAATGAGTCACCATTGATATCGACACATCTGAGATCGCCAAGTGTTTGGGAGTTCTTCTATTCAATCCTTTTCCTTCTTGTTGTTGCTGGATATCTCGTTTGTACCCAGCTTCTCTTTGTTTCCCGGGCCTCTAGTGAGTTACAGACAGAGTTCGAAAAGGTCAAATCTTTGATGATGGAATCATCTATGATTGAGTTGCGAAAACTTCTGGATAGGTATCCTACATCTGAACCAAATTCTTTCTGGGTAAAGAATCTCTTTCTAGTTGCTCTGGAACAATTCCGTTCTAAGAAGATATATTTGAATATCAATCTCATAGATCTCATATCAAATCCCATCAATCGAATCACTTTTTCGAGAAATACGAGACATCTAAGTCATACAAGTAAAGAGATCTATTCATTGATAAGAAAAAGAAAAAACTGGAACGGGGATTGGGTTGATGATAAAATAGAATCCTGGGTCGCGAACAGTGATTTGATTGATGATGAAGAAAGAGAATTCTTGGTTCAGTTCTCCGCCTTAACGACAGAACAAAGGATTGATCAAATTCTATTGAGTCTGACTCATAGTGATCGTTTATCAAAGAATGACTCTGGTTATCAAATGATTGAAGAACCGGGAGCAATTTACTTACGATACTTGGTTGATATTCATAAAAAGGATCTATTGAATTATGAGTTCAATCCATCCTGTTTAGCAGAAAGACGGGTATTCCTTGCTCATTATCAGACAATCACTTATTCCCAAACTTCGTGTGGGACTACTACTTTGCACTGCCCATCTCATCGAAAACCCTTTTCGCTCCGCTTAGCCTTATCCCCCTCTAGGGGAATTTTAGTGATAGGTTCTATAGGAACTGGACGCTCCTATTTGGTCAAATACCTAGCTACAAATTCCTATGTTCCTTTCATTACGGTATTTCTGAACGATAACAAGCCAAAAGTTATGGATGAGGATGAAGATGAGGATTATTACGAGATAAAGGTTGGTGGTAGTGACGAGATTGATGCTAGTGACGCGATTGATGCTAGTGACGAGATGGATCCTGACCTTGATACGGAGCTGGAAGAGCTAACTATGATGAATGCGCCAACTATAGATAGGATGTCGGAACTAGGCCCCACCCTTCAATTCGAATTAGCAAAAGCGATGTCTCCTTGCATAATATGGATTCCAAACATTCATGATCTGGATATGAATGAGTCGAATTACTTATCCCTAGGTCTATTAGTGAACCATCTATCTGAAGGATGCTCCAATAGAAATATTCTTGTTATTGCTTCGACTCATATTCCCCAAAAAGTGGATCCCGCTCTAATAGCCCCGAATAAATTAAATACGTGCATTAAGATACGAAGGCTTCTTATTCCACATCAACAAAAGCACTTTTTCATGCTTTCCTATACGAGGGGATTTCACTTGGAAAAGAAAATGTTCCATACTAACGGATTCGGGTCCATAACCATGGGTTACAATCCACGAGATCTTGTAGCACTTAGTAATGAGGTCCTATCGATTAGTATTACACAGAAGAAATCCATTATAGACACTAATACAATTAGATCCGCTCTTCATAGACAAACTTGGGATTTGCGATCCCAGGTAAGATCGGTTCAGGATCATGGGATCCTTTTCTATCAGATAGGAAGGGCTGTAGCACAAAATGTACTTCTAAGTAATTGCCTCATAGATCCTATATCTATCTATCTGAAGAAGAACTTATGTAAGGAAGGGGATTCTTATTTGTACAAATGGTACTCGGAACTTGGAACGAGCATGAAGAAATTAACGCTACTTCTTTATCTTTTGACTTGTTCTGCCGGATCAGTCGCTCAAGATCTTTGGTCTCTACCCGGACCCGATGAAAAAAATGGCATCACTTCTTATGGACTCATTGAGAATGAGTCGGATCTAGTTCATGGCCTATTAGAAATAGAAGGCTCTCTTTCACGGACAGAAAAAGATTGCAGTCCGTTTGATAATGATCGAGTTCCATTGCTTCTTCGGCCGGAACCGAGGAATCCCTTAGATATGATGCAAAAGAGATTTATCTATGAAAAATACGAATCGGAGTTTGAAGAAGGGGAGGGAGAAGGAGCCCTTGACCCGCACCAGATAGAGGAGAATTTATTCAATCACATAGTTTGGGCTCCTAGAATATGGAGCCCTTGGGGCTTTCTATTTGATTGTACCGAAAGGCCCGGTGCATTGGGATTTCCCTATTGGTCCAGGGCATTTCGGGGCAAGCGGATCCTTTCTGATGAAGAGGATGAGCTTCAAGAGAATGATTCGGAGTTCTTGCAGAGTGGAACCATGCAGTCCCAGACACGAGATAGATCTTCCAAAGAACAAGGCCTTTTTTTTCGAATAAGCCAATTCCTTTGGGACCCTGCAGATCCGCTCTTTTTCCTATTCAAAGATCAGTCCCCCGGCTCTGTGTTTTCACATCGAGAATTATTTGCAGATGAGGAGATGTCAAAGGGGCTTCTTACTTCCCAAACAGCTCTTCCTACATATCTCCATCAACGCTGGTTTATCAAGAATAAACAAGAAAAGCACTTCGAATTGTTGATTAATCGTCAGAGATGGCTTAGAACCAATAGTTCATTATCTAATGGATCTTTCCGTTCTAATACTCTATCCGAGAGTTATCAGTATTTATCAACTCTGTTCCTATCTAACGGAACGCTATTGGATCAAATGACAAAGATATTGTTAAGAAAAAGATGGCTTTTCCC
>JAYMSP010000127.1:0-78034 GCA_036897095.1 Plantago elongata | reverse complement strand
TACCACGAGTACTTGGAATCTCACTACAACGGTTCTTTTTTCCCACCCTATCCGAGTCCCCAAATGAGTGAACCAATGACATCTGCAGGTGCAGAGGGCAGTAGTGGAAGTAAGCGCTCTCGGGGTGATGATAGTGGGACAAGCATCAAACGTCCCATTGGTCGTGACAAGACCAAGAAGTTGACCAAGAATGTCATTTTCGGCAACTCTTCCAATGTGGAAGCCTTGCAGCGCTCATTAGATGGCATAAGGCAGAATTTTTCCGATTGGCTTGAATTTGAAAGGAAGAGGGTGGATATACATATGAAGCAGTTGGATCTGAAGGCGAGAGACTTAGATTTGAGGGCGAGAAACTTGGATCTGAGGGCGAGAGACTTGGATCTGAGGGCGAGAGATTTGGATCTGACGAAAAATGAGAAGAAGATGGACATGTATATGTCACTAATGACAAACTACCACAACTTGCCCGCACAGGGCAAAGCAGCCGCAGATGCACTTGGCGCAGAACTGTACCCTAATAACGGCTAATGGCGAATGATCGCTTCCGTAGTGGGTCGTATTTGTGTTTTTTTACCTTCTGCCTTGTTTGCTTTGTGTTTTTTTTACCTTTCACCTTGTTTGTACTCATAAATTTTTCAATATGAATTTGAATTTTGATATATTTTTGATTTTAATTCTTTTTTTTTAAATGACGTGGCAACGACGACGCGCCACCACTGGAGCAAAAACGACGACGATGCGTCGTCGTGGGACGACAACGCGCCGTCGGGTCGTCACTATTATGGAGGTTCTTACTACGCCAGCTCGCCAAGAGAACCCCATCCACTTGTTCCACTTGAATTGGACTGGAACTTTATGTTTTTGTTACGGTGGGTGGGTGCTTAGTCCAGGGAAGGGAATTCATCCGGGGCACAACGAGCAAGTGCAGAGCAGCAGAGGGAAACATTTCCCTGCCCCAAAGAGCAGTTCCAACCAGTCAGATATAATAACCTGTCCTGGTCAACTTGACCAACCCTTTGTGGTCACTGCTGGTCTTTGACACTTCCAGAATGCTATTATTAATCCATTCGGCAGAAAGACAAACCCATTTGACACAGACCCCCATACTTCATTATGATACATTGAATAGGATTTAGAAATATTTCTGGAAAACAGTGGACTTAACAAGAGAAGTAAAAACTAACGGTGAAGTGCATTGGCTAAGGTGCCTGCAAGATATCTCACGCTTGACATGAAGCTAATGAGAGAGAGAGTGAGTGAGTGAGAGGGGTTTAAAAATGAAGATTCTATGGGATTAAGATTTAAGAAGCATTATACATTTCTTAATGACTGAAGAACCTCTGCAGATGTTATAAGGGCGTGCCATATAAGTCCTAGAGGAAAACTATAATACAGTATACATGCTAACCACAAAAAGAAAATGATAGTTAGTCTTATGAACAAAACGATCAACTGAGTTTAGGATTGCTGCTCAACAAGATTGAAGGAACTTCTAATGTGGAAATTCAAATAATCCTTGCAGACTGCAGCAAACCTGTCTATCTTTAGTTGCCTTGAACAATAGCCGAGAACATCAACTGGTTGAGATCATCAGGGTCTGGCTCCTCACTCGCATTTCCTGCATAACATTTTCAAAAGGCTGAGAACAGTCTGAGCAGCTAAAGGGAATACTGATTATTAGACAAAAGAAGTGCAGAAATTCTTGCCTTCCTTGTTTTGAAATTTGAATTATCCAACTAAAACACATATAAACCAACTTCACATCTACATTCTCACTATAAGTACTGAAACACTATCAGTACGGCAATTATCATTCACTCTAATTTGAGGTTAGTGTAGTTAACTGAAGAAGCAATTTGTTTATTCGAGCACAGAAAGAGAATGAGACTGATTTTCAATAGAGAATGTACAACTAAGTTAACAGTGAGTTTGAGAAGCATTGTGTATACTAATGTCAGAGGTTTCACACTCCACACATATATAAATCCATTACAGTTCTACTTACAATCCAACAATTGAGCCATGGAGCTATTTGAAAAACTAACGTCTAAATAACATATACAACAAACAGATTACCTGTTGTAGATCTCACATGAACTGACCACTCTTCGATTACCTGTAGACAAAAAAGCAACTGATTTACACAAAACACCATTTACTCCACCAATGAATAAGCAATAAATGAAAGTATGAAACCTATAGCAAGGCAAATATGAATGACCATAGCAGAATACATCTGCCACGATACACAGTCAAGTTAAACCTTGCGACTTGAATGTCTGGTTGTTTGCTGGCAAATGATGTAACAACTTAAACCATCATTTGGAAAACTCAACCATTTTAAATCTTTCGAGTTCAATATACTTTTTTTCTTTTTGAAACGGCTAAGGTTACAACTACTTTCCCATATACATTGCCAATACCTCTTTACTCCTAAACCACCTTATTGCCTCCACCAAGATTCGAACTCTGCACCTCCTCCTGACCACCCAACTCCATTCCACTGCACCACCTTATGTCTCCACATTTCAATATACTAACTACATCAAACAAAAAAAGGCAACCAGCATTTTCAAGTGGTCCAGCTTTCTCTACAAACCTATAACTAACTACAAGTACCAGGGAAAATATAACTCCGAAAAACGTAAATAATTCCAGCTTATAGCTAAATGCATGAAAATAAACACTTCAAATGACATGTAGGATCATCTTCATCGCTCGAATGTCACTCGTATCGAATACCTCATTGAAGTGTGCGTAAGCAGAATCATGTTCATCGCTCGAGATAGAAACTCCTGCTGATGCTTGCAACTTCTGCAGAAGAGTTCGGTTTCCGAGTAAAACTGTTCTCGCCTTATCAATCACATCCTACAGAAATGTACACCAAAATTCTAATTATTCTCGATTTTTATACTAAACCTTAATCGATAAATGATAAATCTATCAGATTAAGTAAGAATTTAGTTCAAATTACATAACCACTAATAAAATGCAAAAAGTGACCATCACAAATTAAACGAAATCGATTGATAATTATACCTGTTTAGCAGCAAGCAATTCGCGACACTGAACCTTGAGAGACGACATTTCTGCTTCTATCTTCTTCAATCTCGCTAGAAGCTCCATCGGATTCACCTGTTAAGAACGGTGTTTACTTGAGCGACTACGATTTGTAGCAAATAAACGAATTAGGGCAGAAAAGTTGCTTACATTGTCGGGGAAAACTCGATGAAATTCTCTGTGAAGCTGGTTGTGAACAGTGAAAAGGTCGTGATCGGCTTTGGAGAAGAGGTTCATCAACCTGTCAACTGCTTGCTCCATTTTCACTGACAGGAATTGAGCTCTGATAATTCATTCCTCAGGCAAAGCTTTCAAATTCAAATGGAATCAGGAACATCACGGATTTTGAATTGGGCTGTTTTTATTTCATTAATGGGCCACGGATTAAGCCTGCAAGTGGTTTGGTGTCTCTGTGTCTTCTTCTATTGGGCCAATGTTGTTATTGTTGTTCCGTGTTCACAATTGTGTTGTTCTAATCCAAACCAAGAACTAGAAGTTGGTCTTCATAAAAAAATTTGTAATGAAATAGTGAAGTGTAATTGTTAACTGAATTTTTTAGAAGCATGAGGAGGTCAATTGGTGAGCTAGAGGTACAAGTATATGTAAGATGGTCGAGTGATGAGTTAGAGGTAGAGATGTTCCATTTCTTGTGTTTCTGGACATACCTTAACATTTGGGGGGTGAGATTGTATACTAACCGGATTAAAGTCCAGTAAATGGTTTCTTTTTACTTCACATTATATTAGTGTAAATTATATTAGTGAAAAATTCTACATTTGTTGGCACTATATGGGAAAGGAAAAAGAGAGAAGAAGAAAAGGTGGACCAGTTCCTATATACCATGGATACTCTTGTGGGTGAGCTTGCTTTAGTGATGCTCATTCGGGTTGTTTGATGACTTTATAAAAGGGTTCGTTAAGTATTTGCCATGATGTTGGTGCTTTTCGTCATTCGCATGACACAAACTACACGTAACATACATAGTGCACTGCTGCGCATGATTAAAGATAATTATATGTCGGTTTGTAAAATTGTATAGTAAGTAAAACCTAGTCTAATTGGTTCATACTACTATACTTGATAGTGGTCGTGATTACAGGCGGGATTTTTGTAAGTCGGGCTGGGAATTGTTCAAGACAAAAACCCACCAATTGCAATGCAATGCGCCAATGACCCCCAGCTAGTTGCTCTATTTTCATGCGGATCGGGTATCCAAAGCACTTCCATCTTTTTGACAATGGAGGATTAGAATCCAATGTTTCGCATGCCCACCAAAAGATGATTGATTGATCGATTCACTTGGGATTCTAAATCTTCAAATTTACACTATCCTCATTTTACTCCATTCAAAAAATCATGTTAAGCAAATGACTAGACGAATAAAAAACCTTTCGTTGAAATTGGTACTTCTTTAGATTTGCCCAAAGTTGTTATTTGAGCCATTATCATATCAAGGTGTAAATATTATGACTTTTAATTTGATATTATGACTTTTAATTTGATATTATCACTTATAAACTCGTATGAATATACTAAGAAAAATCAAAGTATAGTTTTAGACTTGTGATAACATATTGAATAGTATCGTCTATTCATTCAACCTGAAACCAAATATTACATACCGAAAATTTTCATTTCACAAAAGTGAGTACTCGATCAAAAGCGTTTGTGTGAAATTGTTTGAGGTTAAGAAACTTTAGGGATGTGTCTGCAAGTGGAAGGAAGCTAAGGACTGGAAAGCAATCTGCCCGAAGAATTTGACTCATGAATTTGTCAACCACGACCACGAGGCTCCGGATGCGAGGAGTCTTCTCAGCCATTAGATCAAGTAGTTAGTTACAAGATCAGACGGTGTATGCAAATTGTTTAAGCTCGTTTCTTGTAACTTCCATATAATTAGCATGTACTCTTCAATAATTGTTGCAATTCAATGTTGAGAATGAGTTGAGGAAGGACACTGTCAAGTGAGCTAGGTTTAGATAATTCAGTTCGGTTGAAATCATCATCGAAGTAAGGTGTTCGTTGATCTTTACACTCAATTTTTTTGATCTATGTACTCGTTTCTTTTATGGATATTAATTAATTTGTGCAATTAGATCACATAAAATTTGTGTTCATTTATTTCTTGCCTTGATTCTTACTTGGTCGATTTGGCTAGTTAAGTTCAAATTAACTAATGAGGTTTGTGAGATGGATCGGATGAGTTGATCTTTTTAAAAGTTTTTATTTATTATTGATTGAACTTAACGTGGTTAAACTCAACAATGAGTTGGCGCCAAAGTGCTTTAAATTAAGCTTTACTCATGAGGCCGCCAAAGCGTTTATCCATTTACTTGCTCCATCACAAAAGAGGATGAAAGGAATCCAAAAATGAAATCTTGTTTTATTTTGTACCGTAAGAAATAAATTTGTAGCTCCATGTTACTTTTGTCTGTTTATACATTTAAAGTAGTTTCCCACCATCCCTCTCGTCAACGATATATCATGAAAAAGCAAGCTAGCTAGCTTGTCCTAACGAGCACAGAAACTTTCCATGGACAACAAACACTGCTTGCCATTCTCATGTCTACTGTCTCTTTACTCTAATTTTCAACAACATTTCAGTAATATCATGTGCATATCTAACAAACACCATTTCAATTCAAATTCAATTTCATTTTCATTTCTACCTCGATCCAAGTGCTTTTTTTGCTGTCCACAACTTTGTTCCCTAAAAGCATTACGCGCTTTCTTTTGTTCTTTTGCCAACAAAATCAGCCTCAATCAAATCCTCACTAATTACGGGGATCAATAATATAATCTAGGTTAATTACCTGTTAAATGTTATGGAGATTATTGGTGGTGTAGGGCTCCAGGTCCATGACTTTTGTAGTTTGCATATGATTAGATATTTGATTATAAAGTTGATTTTTATGTTTAGTGAGTTGATTGAATGATAGATTAGTCTATTTGTTAACTACTTATAACGTATTAAAACAAATCAATTACTAAAAATATGCTACTCGGACAATTGCATGCATAGACATTCATATTAACATGATTACTTTAAGTCATTGATAATAAATTCATCAAAATAAGAAGAAAGACTAAACAATACATATGTGATACGAAATAAACTGAATGATGTGAATTTACGATTTGATTATTAAAAATATATTATAAGAGTTGGTGAAACACAATATAATGATATATAGAAGATGAAACATGAGTTACACACTTGATTGAAAGCCAAACATAGTAGAAATGCATATACTTAGCTTAAACTCAGCTGCGGGCAACACTATTTCTGCAGCCGCTTCAGCTATTTCTTCTTCTTCTTCTTTCTCTCATCTACACTAGAATTCTACACCCCTTTCTCCACTTTACCACCAAAATAAAGTCATCAGAATAAAAAGGAAAGAAAGAGATAATCCCAACACTTGTCCTCTTTCCCAACATCTTCCCCTAACTTGTGCAATACCAAAACACCACTAACCCACACACCATAGAAAAAAAAACGAAAAGTAGGTGTATTACAATGGAAAATTTGCCGTTAAACATTCAACTTGGGAACTTAGATTTAATTTAATTAATTAGGCGGAAATCACCAATGATCATGAATTTGGACTTTTCCAATTAGACCCTGAAGTTTTTTCCCACGAATGTTTGACCAAATTGCCAATTAGCGGGGGCAATGTTCCACGAAGCTGAACTGCGCCTATCACTCCCTACAACACGAAATGAGAGTGCTTGGCCAACCAATAGTGCGCTCGATTGCCAGTTTTGACCCCAGTTACGGCTCATGCTAATCCAACCGGTTTTTGATCCCTTAATGTAAACCTTAGTTATATCACCCGCACCTGCAACATTGGTCACTAGTACAAGGTTGAAGAAACGGTGTCCGTTGACAGTGAATCGGATCCCCCCTTGTTTCCTACACGGCACCCTGCAAAAACAATATCCTCTCAGAACATCATATATGAAAACCTAATTGCAATTATCTAGTACACTAGACTCAAATCGAACTTAAGGACAATGTGAATATGGTTTAGCATCGGAGACCGAAATTCAGTTGACCACATTGGGTCTGATGTTTGACTTAGGGGCATGACCAGGGTCTAGTGACATGTGGGAATCAATCCCTAGAGGTGGTTGGAGAAAATATAGCAAATGGGCCATTGTACTAACGAACTCTCACATGGTCTCATTGGGCCGTAGGGTAACTTTAAGGACTATGAATAGCCTTTCTGTACAATTCTGACGCCAACCCATGTGCTATTTACTCTTCTGGCCGGTTTTCCGAATTTTGGTTCCCGAATGTTCACATCCAACCGGTTCCATTCTGTTTCAGCGACTCAACTCAACTACTATATGTCAATTTACTTCTGTCTTTACTATTTTACCCTTGTCTGGTACGGGGTTTCCGAAAATCATTACTCATATATATTATCGATAATTCTAGCTCAGTGATAATGTTTAGAGTAATTTATTTTTAATTATCCTAGGCCATTAATAAAAATTAAGGTGACACTGTAAATTAGGATCACTAAGCATTGAACTCCGAAGCATAACCAATGGTTATTTTTAGTGATGTTGAAGGTCACAACTATTCATCAATTGGTCTAGCATTAAGAATTAAGATTGAAAAGAAAATGTCACATTCTAAAGTTGGGAGGAGATCACGGACAAACAAAATGCCTTTTGGGGCAATTTGTACAACAACTTAAAAGTGTATAAACGGCTAAACCACTAGCAATAATGAGGGCAACGACCAACCGGCCATGGATTCAATTCAATTGTATGCACAACTAGATGTTACATGTTAGGAAACTAATTAATCTAAAGCACTGTGAAACAAAATATGGTTTATTAGATGTTAGGTATGTACTTAATATACCAGTGTACACTCTAATTCAGTACAGTAATACATTATGAAAGGTGTAGTACTTGTTAAATACCCAATTTAATTGATCCATGGTTTAGATTATAAAATCCACTTTAGAAACAGAGAAATTAGTAAATGACAAAATGTACAAAACAAATGGTACGTAATTATACCTGCGGTAGTTAACCGGGACAATTCCGGCACGGTACTCTGCGATTTTAAGGAACATAGGCATCGCAAGGTCGAAATGTGGGCGAGGCGGGTTGCACCAACCACCATTGTCGTTAGGCAGAGCGTAATTAGGTGGGCAGAAGTTTGTCGCGGTGATGAAGATCGACGGGCTGCCGGCATGGCACGACCTGTCGTTAGCGCATTTCAACTCGAAGCAGGCACCGCATCTAAACCCGCTGTTAAACAATGCCGTGCTAAGTGCCGCATTGTTCACACCGTACCCCTGGCTGTACAAATTTCCATACCCACACGCGCCACCTAAAATTGAATAAGTTTTAAAAGTTAGATGTCGAACAGTAGAAAAAACTGTTGGAAATTAATTAATCAAACGATTTTCTATCCCACTTTATGTCACACTATGTCTAATTTAAGCGCACTGTTATTATTATACGTGGAGGATGGGTGGGTGGAGAGTGAGTCGAGTAACACGGTGAGTTAATAAAATTGAGCTTTTCGATTAGGCTAATTTAGATGACGACGTACCCATTGTGCCGGAAGCGTCGCTACCACCGTAGAAAGTGGCGTGAGCGCCCTCCCACGCTCCACCGGTGAAGACTCCGGGTATTTTGGCATTGACGGAAGCTAGAGAGACAATGCAGAGTGTTAAGGTGAGGAAAACTGAAGCCATGGCTTGGTTCTCTCACTAGAAATAGGGAGGTAGAGAGAGAAAGGGGTTTGTGTTTTGGATGGGATGTGGAGGAAAGTGTGGAGGGAAGATGGATACTTATGGAGGGAATTTAATGATAGGGGCTTAATGGCAAAACCTGTAATTTGGAGGATGTTAAAGGGTTTGTTTTGAGATTTTGGAGAGGTTTTAATTTTGTGTAAATGTGAAGCTGCTTTGTGGTGGTGTAAAATGGGTGACTTTTGCACCAATTGTGTTTAGGTTGAAATGGAACAGATTTTGTGGGGCCTACATTTTAATTAATGGGCTCTAACTATTTTTAGTTGTCTTTAATACTTAATAGTAAGGTCAGTGGTTAATTTCATTGAATTTGTTCTCTTCATTTCTTTCTCTTTTTCTTTTTAGAGGTACAACACTGAAGACTTGTTTTCGTCCTACTTCATTCGGTAGAAGAACAACTTCAACTGTGCAACAAATTTCAGATTTTGTTCTTACTGCATTTCACCGTGTCCATCAATTTAGGGAATATGAACTTTCATGTTGAGGTAAGAAAAATTCATGGAATCTTTTACTTGAGACTTGCCTATTCCTGATTGGTGGATATGAGAATTTTTCTTTTACATGGATAATACATTTAGATCAATATAGTGGTGAAATGGCTTGATTTGTTGGATTATTGTGCGATCTTGTGATATTTGTTAGATTGTGTACGTTGAGACTATGTTCTCTTTGATTATAGTTATTTGAATGAAACTAAATTATACTATAAAATATAATTAAGTAGAGTTGAATTGAATAAGTTTGTTACTGATCGGAGACGAAGAGAACATGGCTTTACTTACTCGTTTTACATGCAACTACAATTGTGAATAGATAAAATATTTTTAATTGAATTTTTTTTGATGGCATGTTCAATATTTTATTTACGATATTGTGATGTATTGCCATATTGATCACATATTTTAATACATATATAGGAATTGTTTGGCAAATCATAATTGATATATGTTTAGACATAAATATAATAAATAGTTAGAACATAGTACTGGACAAAGTATATTCATGAGCATGATTAAGAACCGGAAAGAGAAAGATTGGGAGACATCTTGGACCTTCTTGCATTATGATAAGAGTATAACATGATAGAATGATACCACTTGGACCAATAAGAAATCTAAACGAAGTAAGTTGTTTAACAACTAAAACTATAACCTTTACTTCAACCGAAAGTTCAGGCGCAACCGGCTGCAACCCCATGATTCTCCCGAAACGGCCCAGTATCCGGATGAAGAGTCTGGGCGGACTATAATTTGTGCGTCCCATTATAAACTCCAATGAAGACCGTACCTGTATTAGTTTGATTTAATTTCCGCAATTAAAGGAGCTATGTACGGATATAAACTCCCAACAAACATAAAAAAAGGGCCTCTAATAAGCTGTGCCTTTGGTGGGTCCGTATCTCTCGAGCCACAAGCAATCTTGGGTCGGGTGAGGGACCGAATTATTGCACCTTCATGACCCGGGATCTTACTTTAAGTAAATATACAGTAGTTTAAACAATTTAACATAATATATGTATTAACTCCCGGAAATTTTTTGAAAAAGGTACCCTAAATTATAACATTTTTGAAAAAGGTATATTTGGTTGTTACCGCCCAATTTTAATACCTTAAATTAACATTGTGTTCAATTTAGATAACTCATGACACGTGACACGTATAACATTGAAAAATACAAAAATAAAATGCACCTAACTGTACTCTTTATTAAGTGCAAACAGACCTTAATTTTTAACAATATTATTAAATTACCCATATAAAAATAAATTTCTATTAACAATTATTTATAAAAATAAAATCACATACAAAATTCAAAAATTCAATTGAAAATTTTATTATAGCAAATCACGTTTTTTAATTAATTTATGAAATATAGCAAATTTTATTATAGCAAAAGAAAGACCTTAATGTGAAATATTTTTCTTATATTTTTAAAAATATTTTAGGATTATATTAATGAAACAATTTATACCCATAAATTACGAGAGAGTGATACGTGTCCCCCTTTTGTAATTTAATTATTTTTTTATTTATTTTTCATATATATATATTTAATTTAAAATTATAATTGATAATTTTTCAGATTTTTTTTTTTTGTAATTAATTTCCTGCCTCTTTCTTTTTTCTTTTAATCTTCTTTTATATTGATTTTACAAAATATGATTGATTTATAATAATTAAAAAATATGTGGTCAAATTGAAAATTGTTAGAATTTATTTTATTTGTAATTTCGTCCATTCAATTTTTAAAATTTCATTGTGACATGTGTCACGTAATTAAGCTGTGACGTGTCACGAGATATTTAAATTGGACACAATATCAGCTGAAGGTACTAAATTTGAGTAGTAAAAATCAAAGATATTTTTTTTTATAAATTTTACCATTTAGGGTATTGTTTTTGAAATTTTCCCACTAACATGTTGATAAGCTTGAGTTTACTGTACTTTAAGCCTTTAACTTATTGCGGCAGTGAATATTGAAATTTCCTTTGGCCAGTGTTTCAAAATACGTCTTATCCGTCTCAAAATTAAAAAATCTACTGTGTATATTGATATAATACCTTTTTATGTGTCTTAATTGAAATATTACGTACATTTACTTTTAACAAAATCGTTAAAATGTGGTGTATAATACAGTAGAAAAATATGTAAATGGATAAAATATATTGTTATAAAAACAAATATAGCATTTGTACTTACAAAAATATAAACCAAATGTGTTATATTTAATTTGACAGTGAAGAATAAGAGTATTTAAAAATCAAAAGCTTCAATCACCCTACCAACTACTAAACCATGAACATCTCATTCTCTTGTCTTCTCATCCTCTTGTTGTCCACATTTTTATATGAAAGTAGTTTGAACATATTCAATATCCATAGTGCTGGTATATTTCTCAGTCGTTGCTTTGTCATTGAATTCACATAACCATTATTATTCCATTCCATAAGCACAAAAAAAAGGACAAATTTGTACATAAAAGAACACATATCCATCCATGTACAGATTCATCAAATCAACAAGCTATCTGAATAAATATTCCAAAGACACTTACCACTTCCAAAAATTCGACTCATATCTATACACAAATTGATGCTATTCGAAAAGATATTTGATATGGTGCATATATTTGGGGCATGGTAAATCATCAAGAACATGGCTATAGTTACGAGTTGGGAAGTTTCTTTGTCTAAAGTAGAATGATAATGCAACTAGCTAAAGCTACCCCAAGTAAAAGATACATATGCAATCACATCATCGGCGGGTCTTCCACCATTTTCAAATCTTCCATGTGCTTCCCACTTCTTATTGCTTCTCATCAAATGGGAATTTTCTATTTTACTATATATTACCTCCATTCCGATTCCGTTAAAAAAGAAAAATATTATTTCTTTTTCAACGTACTATTAAAGTAAAATAATTTCTCATTTATAAAAATAACTTTACAATACAACTCATTTTCAACTATATATTATTGGATCCGCAGGTATATTTCAAACTCATTATTAACTATATATAATATACTTGTTTTAAAAATGTATAAAATTAAATTATTTTATTAGTAACGGGACGGATGGAGTACTATTAAAGTAAAGTAAAAAGTAAAATAGGTGATCAGTGATCACTAATTACTCCACTCTAGTTCAAATAATTAGGCAATGTTTTTACCAGACATTAGTTTACTGCAGGCGCTAATCATTCAATCCTTTCTTATTGGTTAAGAGTATCTGCAGCTAACTGTTTGTCGGACTTCTTTTGTGATGTATTTATGAAATAATTTACTATGTTGCCTTTAGTTAAGTGTACTATAATGGAGTATGTTTGCAAGAAGAAAGAGACAATTGAACAAACACATTTTACCGACAGGGGCTTAAGTTTGTAAATGATTTAAGTGGCTGTTTGGGTGGACATTTAAGTGGGCATTTAGATGGATTTTGGTGAAAATTATGTTTGGATGGACATTTGAGTGGGGTATTTTAATTATATTTTAGGCCAAATCACTATTCATCGAGCCAAATGGGAGATTTTCAAATCCACATCCAAACACATAAAAGATTTAATTGTATTTTAATTGATTTAAAATGTGTTTTATTGGTTTTCAAGGAAAATTGAGCTCTTAGGAAGCACATGGAAGATTTAAGAAAGTGTAAAGTAAGATATATATATTAAAAAAGTGTGTGTACATTAAAAGAGAAAATGAATTATATTTAGCTCTCAAATTAATATTTAATAATATATATTTGTAGGTCGAAATTTAACACTTTGAATTGATATATATGAATGATCACTTGCTCTCATGTTTGTAAAAAAACAATGTACAAACATATAAAAGCATTCTATCAGGTCACTCATTACAAAATTATATTAGAACATATATGTTTTTTACTATGAAATTATCATGATTAAATTTGAAAAGTAATAGCAAGGTATTTGCGTTTTGTTGATTTGAATTGTATTTTTAATTAATTTAAGATACTATGAAATAGTAGAATATAATAATGTGCTTTACTTTATGATGAAGTGGTAACATAGAAAACAAACCGTCTTACTCTTACATATATTTTACTTGCACTAATGGATGATACTTGTAAAAATCTTTGGTAGATTACAAAATTGGTGTTGTTTTAAACCGTAGCTTGCATGAAACCAAAAACTTTTGATGTTGCATTTAACTGAACGTTTTTGGATTTTACCAATTTGGACTAATGTCGGTAATAGTTATTAGTACAAATCATCATAATTTAGTACTTATAGTCAAATCAAATGTTATCTTTTTGTGTGGACTATTTGGGGGTATGTCTTGTATTGGATTCTTCCGTATAACAATTTAACTTTTAGAATTTGTTTTTTTCAATCTGGCATCTTTTATATATAGTTAATCATATAGCTTCTTGTAAATATATTAAACAGTATTTCAATTAGATTTGTCTGCATAATTAAATTACAGAAATATTAAACGCATGATGCAATTTTGATATATTATGAATAACATCATAGCTATTGTAACTAACAAAATAGTTTAATAATTTTAAATAATTACAATTTTACTTAAAAACATCTAAACATGTTTATTCGAACCAATCATATTATCCAAAAAAAATAAAAAAACTTAAAAAACGCAAAAACGAAGAACAGAGACGAAAAACATTCCGTCTCGCCAACTGCTCCGCCTAGATCTAGACGGATCTTCACATCTCCATATCGGAGTTGCAGAGCTCCGGCTCCGATCGGAGCTGTGGTGGTCAGATCTGGCGAAAACCGATTCTCGCCATATTTGGTCTGATCAGATTAAAGAATAGCCTTTTTTTAATTTTTTTTTATAGAATTAATTAATTTAATTAGACTAAGTAATTAGATAAATAATAACGACAACAAATGTGAATTATAACAATATAAACATCTTAGATTCATCATTATTTGTAAAGTATGTATAATAATTTTATAATATTGATTTTCGTTATGTTATGATATCGTAGTGTATATACATTCATATATTTCCGAATTCCGAAGATGTGATAATTTACTATTTTCTACAACAAAAAAATTATATTATTTAAAGAGTCCTTTATAATATATAAAAATATAATATGCATTTAGTAAATATTATCGTGCGTTAAGTAATTTTCTTAAATTATTAAACCAAAAAATAAAATGTCGACCGTACATGGGATAGCAAAAGACGAATCAATAGGGACAAGATGAACTTTAACGGCTGGAAGTTTTACAAGTGGTGACTCTCAAATATTAATTAGTAATTAACCAATTCATGATCCCTACTGATACGATCCAAAATGAATTACGAAGATATTACAATGATGGATGAATGAATCCACCATCTAACATACATAGGTTTGTAATAGGAAATCATTCTACAAGATGTAATTGTCATAATCGTCAACCGTATAACTCTTCATGATACATGAGACATGTATAAGTAAATAAATTACGAAATGTCAGAGAGATATATTGTGAGCGACAGTTAGAAACAGAATCCCTAGTGCTCAAATGAACGGATTTATGAGGATTAATTCTTTAATTGAATCAAAAGTCTAAGCTGAATCGACCATTGTTACACTCATATAAAATTTGATATGTAATTCCTAAGTATAATATTTCGAACAAAGAGAGTTGACTGTAGCCATATCCACCGAGTAGTGAGTACAGTACTTGCAATAAGTTATACCTAATACTTGACCTGCAATCTCTCAACATCTTTTTCCATTATTCATATCAGAATGTACACAAATTGCCAAGGATAAGATCTACTTTACTCAAGTCTCCAGTAGTTAAGTCAAAACTAGATTTCGTAACTTAATTTGGGCCGTTTTGACCAATGATATTATTTAAATACTATTTCGGACTTATTTAATTGAATATAATTTCATGCATTATAAAGAAAAAATTGCATTTAAATAACATATTTTACTATAATTATTTTCTTTTTCACCTAAAATTGTATATTTACTTTAACCATAACATATTAAATTGTTCGAAAGTATAAGTAAGCTTTTACTCTAGTTTGGAAATAATCATGTTCATTTGGCAGATGTTCAACAAAGTTGAGCTTAGTGTTTCAATCAGATATGCAACAAAATTTAATCATTTGGCAGATGTTCAACTGAACACGATCTCGAAGATCACTTACATATAAACTGTAGAGTATGTGCCATATAATTGATAGTCTAATAAAACTACTGAGCATTAAACAAGTTTAAATCATATTCGAAATGATTACTAGTCGATTTATAATGTACTATTATCGAACTCGAACTGATAAATAGAAGTAGACCCTACTGGGTGAGAAAGAAAAGAATTCAATTTATCGCGCGGCAGCCGAATGGTATGCTTTTCTCACCTAGCCTCTTGATTAAATGTTACATCGGAGTAAAGTAAGAATTTAACAAGATAGGAATTTCGGTGGTTACACTATGCAGCTTGGACTTTTTGAATAATAACACCTATATAATTATTATAATTACATGCATGACTTTGTTTTTCTAGCTAGTGAATGTTCTTTATCTACATTCTTTGACCAATTACTTGTGCCCATATTCAAAGTTTATACTTTAAACTTCACTTCCCTCCATTTGTTGCATAAATCACGGATGATAAGTATGCAACTAACTTGCCTGGTTAGGCACGCACATCATTTTAACAATAACATTAATTTTACATTTTTTATTAAAAAGAAGAGCATGTCTTAAGTTAGTGATTAACATCCGGTTTGAAAATTTGTATATTTAACAACGCACATTGACATTTTTCAATTTGTTAGTATATATACTCACTATACTTTACATGCATAAAATAATTGTGACAAGTAGCTATATATGATAGTAGTACGAGTACGGTTTACGGAATTTTGGTCAATCATCATATAATAATCTCGGTTGGTTCGACCACATTATCACAACATGCAATTAGACATATAAATTGATCCTTTTTATCATTACTTTACCTACACCAAATCAACTCACATGGTGTCTAACTTCCACACTAGGATATTTCACTTAGCATGCTTGTCAACTCGATCTTTGGATTAGGAAAAGCAAGCAAGAAAAAACCCTAATTTTATTTTTAATTATCTTAATTTTATGTACTTCTCTAGCTCCTTTGATGATTCACGAATTCTCGATATTGGGATTAACATAATTAAGAATAGTAACATTTGGTTCAAAATACTGAAATAGTGGTAAAAGAGTAGTGAAATAATCATTAAAACCATTAGCATAGATATTGAGAATATGAATTGGAATTTTAAAACTATCAACATTCCACTTTAACGGGCGGTTTTCAAGAACAAAGGGTGAGTTAGAACTCTTTGGCTAGAATTATACATCTTGCGCAAGCTGTCTGTCTTCTACACCATGTATCCGTAATCTCATAATGTCCCTACACCGTACTCTTCCCCGGCTCTTCGAGTACGATCTTTTCTGCAACCAAGACCAACTAAGTAGGATTCAAAATGAATAAGAATCCAAATTGAAACTGGCAGGATATATACATCAGGTGACAAAAATGAATTAGAATCCAAATTGTAATTTGATGGAAAAGGACTCTCCCATTGTGTCCGTACAGTGGGTTTGTTTAGATTTGAAGGAACCAACAAGAAAAATGGTGGGTAAGTATTGATTAAACGTCCCACATAGAGATTGAAAATAAAAAAAATAATAATGTGTTACTGATGACACACAACACAAACACATGTGCATGGTCCTAAATCTTTCTGCACATGAAATGCCCAGCCCTACATTCTGTGGATTTGTCATCAACATTCCATGTGAAGAATCTAAATTTCACATTTTGCTTCCAAGATTTACCTCTTTGTTACATTCTTACCGACAGTTTGTGAACTGTAGATCTGTTGTAACGGAAACAAACATTGTTACGTACCCCGTAGGCCGGTAGGAGACCACACCTAATTGATTGTTGTACGACACCGTGCATAAAATGGTTTCTAAAGTGGGATAGGCGATCCGTCTCAGTAGAATAGCCACCGACTATATATCTACATGGCCACATTACTTGCATAACTGAGCGGGTTTTAAGTCCTGTTTGAATCATCAATACACGGGTGAGGTTGGTGCAACATATCAGTATGAACATTGACTTGTACAGACTACAGCCATATAAATACTGGGAACATGTAGCATATTTGGTCTTGGATAGGAATTAACCATTGTGGGTAGAGTTGGGTGTGTATGAAATAAATTTGAAGGCAGCCAAACATGGGAGTGTATACGAGCCAGTTTGACTAACACCAGTACTCCATTTATGGATTCTAAGTATTTCAGTGAGAAATGAATTAATATGGAGAGCTGTACATTATTAAAACTAGCAAGTAGAGCAATAATAATTCTGTTTCAAAAGATTTCACCAGCAAACCATAATTATGCTTGCTCTGTTTTGTTGGACTTTGGCATGCACATTGCATAACCTTTGATAATTCATATTATGGGACTATGGGTCACATTCACATTTGATTAACCAATCCCTTTAGTAATCACTCAACTATAGTTAACTGCCAAACCGTTAATCAACTAGAGTAGAGTTGTTATGGACTATGATTGTGTTCCAAACCTATTCCATAACATTTGATTATCAAGATTGTGCAAGTTCCTTTTCTCCTATGTTGATGGCATCTGCCCAGTACTTGAAGACCTGTCTTTTTCAGACACTTAAAATGATTCCATTCAACTACCTCAACCACTTCAACTAACTGAATTATCCTGCTTCGTTAAATTTTTTTACATGAAAGCAAGACATAAGATAAGATTCAATCTTTCTGACACTTTCTAGTCATTTTGCATACGGAATCAATGGTGACAGAGAGAACGGATGTTCCGCTGTTAGATTTCAGACTCATCTAAAATCTCGAACCGGGTTTTGGAAAGGCTGCCTTCTATAACATTACCTAATGCAGAAGCAGGGGTATACCGTATACACACACAATTCAGTAAGAACACCAGATTATATTTGAAATCTGCCGTTAAAATAACTGTTCAAAAACAAGTCAGACTGTACTGGAAAAGAGAAGACATGGTATAACAGAGCACACATGCCTGTGATTAACACTGAAGCCAGTATTGAATCTTACGATCAATTCAACAAGAAAATAAATGTTTACATTATCTCAGTCTCAACTGAAGCCAACAGAAAGGTTTAACTTGGATAAAACCATCACTGAACTTCCGGGCAAAGAGCAACAGAATTAAGAGTAGTCACCTGAAAATGAAAGAGCTAGAGAAGTATAAAAAACAGAAATGAAACTGGGAAGTTAGGTTCCACAACAGTGATATACTCGGGCAGTTCACTTCCTACTGAAGTGGACAGTTGATAGCGCCTACTGACGGTACTCGCGTGTCAAGCCCCGTGAAGTGTACTCTGCAGAGTACAAAGGTAGGGTGGTTGATGGGATAGCTCGGTATGACACATAAGCATCCTGGCCTGGCACGTCAAAGTGCCTCCGTGTTTCTAAACTCACTGGCCGGTCCAATGCTTCTTCCAGTCTGTAAGGATCACGGTACGCACCGCCTCGATCCTCTCTATAAACAACTCGGCTATCAGGCAGCGGCTCCCGCCTGTAAGGATCGTATGGCTCAGGTTCTCGAACATCCTTGTACACAACACGGGGGACATACACTTCCTGAACATCTCTGTAAGGATCACGGGGAACTGGATATGGATCTGGTTCATCTCGGTAACGGATACGGCGATCTGGATAAGGATCACGAGTCTTGGTGACCGGAGCACGGCGGTCGAGATAAAGATCTCGACCATCTCTGTAAGGATCACGACGATCTAGGTATGGATCTCGACCGTCTCTGTAAGGATCACGGCGCTCCAGATACATGTCCCTCTCTTCTCGGTGTTCGATAGGTCGATCTCGCCTACTTTCATAGGGATCACGGCGATAATGATCACGATCACGACTATCTACATACAAGTTTCGCCTATAGGGATCCACATCCAAGTTTCGATCTATGGCAATTAGAGGAGCAGCACGAGATGGTAGAAGTTGGTGAGATCGTGAAACAGGAGAAATAGCCCTTCTTGAGCGCTTAGAAGGACGCTCCATGTATCGATCCTTCTCTCTCAATGGTGGGCGCTTCTCTGCTCGCTGCTTTCTTTTACTTTCTCGGCGAACTGTTATTGGTTGTTTCTCTGCCATTCTACTTTCTCGGCGTACTGGTATTGGTTGTTTCCCTGCCTTTCTACTCCTTGGTAATCTTTTTGTGGGTGCTTCTTTGCTTAACGAAACAAACATATTACACAATTTTTTGACCTGTGGAAGGATAATATAATGCGGTCAAGAATCGATTTTAAGAGAAGATGCCAAACACATCCATGATAGCTTGACGAGCATAATCCATGCTTAGTAAAGTGATGTCAATACCTGTTCCGAGTTAAGCTGTCCATCAAACTTCTTGTTTGTAAAGTAATTCTCCTTGATTACCTTCTTGAACTTCTCCTCGGCCAATGGGAAACAATCTCGAAGAACAGAGAAGCGGACCTGATAATTACACAGTTTCAATTGAATTAATAATGAGCATACAGTCAACCGATGCAATTACAAGCACATATTACCAAAATCAAAATATAAGTTTGGCTAACGGACATAATCAATTTCGTATGTAACATTTAAGTTTAACATCATCATTTCAGAATCTTATGTTACCCAAAAAGGATTGAATGAAACAATGTTCACTAAAGCTTCTGAATATAGCCATCAAACAAGTAAAGAGAAAATGCCACAACATTCTTGTCTTGAAGTTTACATGCAACTGATGGATAAAGAAAAATAGAAGTGATAAAGAAAAAAACATTTCTTGATTTACATAAAACATGATACCATTAACCATGCAGCATAGTTTCTTTACAGCCAAGATAATAATATGACTGTCACATGAAGAGAGGCTAGAAGGAAAATGCATGAAGAGTTTTGAATATAAAATACAAGCTCAATCTACTCTAGGAATTTGGACATTGTTAACCTATAGGTATATACACCTTGCATATCAAGAAAACCAAAGAAGCTTGCTCTGAAGAGCGCAGACAAAACAAACACAACTGCTATGAAAGTAGTACTAATATACCGGTATAACAGAGAAAATAATACAAACATTGAGTATTGAAAATATTTCACAAAAAAATCATGCAGCTTTTTCGTTTTAGAGATTTCTATTCAGTATTCACTAAATGTTCCTAACTTGTTGAGTACGCTGGAAACAATTTAAAAACATGTGACATATGAGAGCACACCTATTACCTTAGTTAACAAAAGTTGATTGCCACTTAATGAGACAATCAAAAATATTTACTAGTTTGCTAAATTTAGAACCGGACCATAAAGTAAGTTATATAAAGTAGAAGTTGACTTGTTTAACTTGACAAAGAAGGGTAAAATGGAGAGTTTGAAAGAGTTGCTCTTCCATGAATTGTTCTGGCAATATTGCTAGCTTAGTTTGGTTGGAGCACAGTAGATGTTGTTTTGGCAACCTGTAGTTATCTCCCATTAAAGCCGAGGAATGCCATTCATATACACGAGAGTGCAAGCCTAGATAATGAAACTCATCACTGCTGAAATTTCCAGCCGCATACTTAATTGGGATATAATTTCCACTGAATATACCATATATTATTTTCTATCAACTGATGACTACTGCGCCACACAGTACATCAAAAGGTTTCTTGTTCAAGTACTGATTTCATTCTCGCGTATGACAACTGTTGCACCAGAAGATCTACGTTGTAGCATTTATAACATGAGTCATACATGATTGATTCTTCACTATGACCCTAAATACCAATCTCTGGCCCCAACCTCCATTACTATATCATATGTTCCAGCAGAAAACTCTTTGAATTCTTATTAGATATAATAAGCAAAAGAACTGGCCAGTTTTCCAAAGAAAGTATTGACTCTAAAAATCAACGCTACCCCCGACACAATAGTGACTCAAAAAGCATCATAAGATAGTAGAAACTTCAAAAGATGCATTCACAAATTGCATGACCGAAATGCCTGAGGTTCATTATTCTCAGCCACAAAAAATAAAAATCGAACGGGATTAAAACACATTAATGGAGACAAACCTGAGATGGAAACTTTGATTTGAACGCCTTGCCTACAATGTTGTAACCACCAGATCCTTGAGCTTTATAGATGCCATACATCAGTTTCAAATCAACATCATACAGAAAAAGTCGCATCCCGGAATATATCTTTTCCACAACACTTTTCTTATTCTCTGGGAGCCCAAAAACTTTATATTTAAAGCAGTCGCTCTTTGTCTTAGAGCTGCACATGAATATCATTCCCATGCTCTCGACTTTCTTGTTTGAGTTTTTCTTTACAGATGATTTTGATTTTTCTCCCCGCGCCACTTTCTGCGAGCTCTCTTCTATTTCCCCGAGTCCTTTAGATTTCTTAAGATTCATTTTCTTCTTCTTCTCCTTCAAATTTACTTTTGCCTTCTTCGCATTATGCCCTTCAGCCCCTTCCACGTCTTTCTTCCCAATTTCTTTTCCCGCTTCAGCATTTTTCACATCATCCTCTCTATCTATTGCCTTGCCTTCACTTACTCCGTCCTCAGCCAAGGCAGTCTCTTCAGCATCTCCATCAAAATTATCTTCATCATCTCCACCCTCTAGTGCCTCTTCTTCACTAGCTTCGTCTTCTTCGAAAGCAATTTCTTCTTCGTCTTCAGAATCATCATCATCATCACCACCCTCTCCATCATCAGGTGATAAATCATCTTCTTCCTCATCATCAGACATGAATGAATCTTCATATAACAGATCACCATTCGTTTTATAAGGTTCTGTATTTTCCCCATCAAGGTATGTTAATGCCTTTTCTTCACCTTCTTCACTGTTAGTTTCTCGAGGTTCCTGATCTTCCACCTCAACAGTTTTACCCACCTCACTTTCAACATGAGCACCTGCCACAGGCTCCTCTGATTTCAATGACCCCAACTCAGACTTTACTTTCCCCACCTCAGCTAGAGTATTTTCACCAGCTTCATTCTCTTCCGGAGTTCCTCCCGACATTTCACTCAGACGGGGAACTAAATAAAAGACAACACACACGATTATTATAAAAATAATCTCCAGTTCCTTGGCAGAACAGTTCATGCAAAGGCTACACGCACCCTAACACACAAAACCAAACCATACATTTGCGCTGCCACATCCTCATGTGGTTACTCGTTCTTTCAGGATCAGTCATACTACTATATTTACTCAGAAATCATATGCAGACTAACAAAATCATCCATTCACTTCACATTACTATATCAATTAAAAGTCAGCTAAACCTTTTGACAACAACCTAGCAATCACCACTTATCTTTTTAAGAGCGTTCGGCTTGAAACCTGATTTTATTCTATACTTCTCCTAGCTAACTAGCAAATCTTGTAGAAGACTTGATTTTTCCAATTAATAAGAAAATCCCAACATCACATTAGCATATGTTCAGCAAAGTCATGATTTTTAACAAGAATTTCACATTCTGAAATACACATAAATTCATTGAACGGAAAATAATCTGTTTTTCCGTAGGAAACCTGCCGCAAATTCATTGATCGATAGAAATGAAGGCCCAATAAACAAAACCCGGAAACAAATAAATCACACAAATCAAACAACTTATGAAAAGTTGACTAGATCGAATAAAGATATCAGAAATTGATTGGAGCTTATCTTTGTTCCTTACTGACCTGAAATAAGAAATCGCTGTTAACCTCACCTGTTTGAGTTTTGGATCGGAGAAGGAAAGAATCAGCTGCACCGATGATGAATAAGCCCTTTGAGTGAAAATTTGTGAAATTCCAGTCGATTTGTCACAAGATGGTCTTCTATTTATTGCACTGTAAGGACAAGTTTGGATTAGCTTCTGCTAGCTCACTGCTTTCACTAAATTAGTAGTGCTAGTGTTGGTTAATTACACCTACACCCTCGGAAAATTCTAATTACACATAAATCCTTTTAGAAATTGGGGAAAAAGAATAGAATAATAGGAAGGTAAAATTTATTACAAGAAGTATAGAAAATCAAAAAGGAAAAACCATTAAGGAGACGATTGCATCAGAAACTCTAACGGTAGAGCCTATGATAAGAACATGAGTTGTTGTGGCTAGTCGACGATTTAAAGTTTAAACATGTGTAAATTAAGTGGAAAAGTGTATATTCAAAGTAGAAGATTACGTAATGAAACCGTCTCCCTTTGTGCCATTGGAGTCCGACATTGTGAGGGCAGTGAAGCAGCTACTTATAATGTATATTTGTCATATTAATTATACATGTATTTAAATTATGCAACGATATAATGGATCATGTATGCCTTACAAAACGACGAGGGCATAAGGATATTATTAATGAATACCTATCTAGTCTTGTATGTCGCCTACTACTAAGAAGACGAACGGGAATGTCTATAGATTCTCATTAGGAGTGTGCATTTTGAGAATTTGAAGGTATTCTTATAACGTGTACAACGTATAACGGTTATATTTGATTATTTTTAAATCGGAGAAATAAACACATTCATGGAACACATGCTTTACCATAATCTACTGTAAATTACACTAATGAGCGATCATTTTAAATTAGTTTACAATTTCAACCTGAGATTTAATAACTCATAAATTAGAAAGTTTCTTTTCGGCAAAAAAAATAGAGGAGCTCTACTAACCTTTACAAAGCAAACTAACAATGCGAAATCAAGCATCATCTTTCCAAAACAAGATAATAAAAATTTCACATGTCAAGCAATTAAGAAATTAATCCATATAGTTGGAGAGAATGATGTTACAAAGTACTAATATTTAGTTTTATAAGTGTCAACGACATAGTTCAACACAAAGTTGTTGAATCTGTTGAGTAGTATTGCCACTGTTTAGCAAGTAGGATTGGCTCCTGTTGTTGTACATGCATGTCAAGTTCAATTGATTGTCTATTTGGCTAGACTGCAATGAACAAAGGAACATGAGTTAGCAAATCTTGGTTCAAGATCATATACATTCTGAAACTCGATCGGACCCATAAGTTGACCCGATCATCTCTCTGAGTCAAGGTTCAACTGGGTCGATTGTCAAATTTTAATACATAGTTCAAGATTGAACCCGATGGATTCATTGTAATTCTTACCGAGCATCGTGCTTCACAAGACCATAATGGTGTAGGCATGCAACTCATGTAGTGACACCAAGAACAGTGGTCATTTCCATCAACCCCTCTAAGGAGCAGTACAAAGCCAGTTGTAAATCTGCATATATATTGCATTAGAAGGAGAAAATGAAGAAAAGTTGGGGGGGAAATTGACGATGTGGCGGGATTGAGACTTACCCTATTGCTAGAACTACCAAACCTATAACCAACAGGACATATTGATAAATTTTGTATTTGGACTTCGGTTTTGTAGGTACGTAACCATAAGGTGCGTGTTTTTGGTTGATATAACCAAATTGCGGGCGGATCAGGAGGATGAATCCAATAAAAAATCCAGTGACAAACCCTCCGAGGTGAGCAAAGTTGTCGACGTGTGGAAGGATTCCAACCGCAAGATTAATGAGAATGATAATTATGAGAGTCAATAAAGCTTCCACCTGTTCATGAGATAGATTAGAAGAATGTTTTAACCTTAATCTTGGTATGAAGGTGCATTCTTTTGTCCTATGTACCTTGTTATCGTAAATTGTCCAGTTGAGGAGGAGTTCAGAGAGCATTGCGCCAAGCAGACCAAATAGCGCACCTGAGGCGCCAACAGAGATAGTGGTGCGCACGTACAAAGATGACAGCAAACTGCCTCCAATTCCTGATAGAACATAGAGCAGGCCAATTCGAACTGCAAGAGAGTGAACACAAATGCATAAGAAAGGTGGTGAGTTTGATCTGTTTGGACCTGGGGTAATATAGGTAAGATAGAACATACAAAAACCGAACTCTTGCTCAAGTCGAATTCCAACAAATAAAAGACTCAACATGTTGGCAAAGAGGTGGAAGACTCCGGCATGTAACCACATGCAAGATGCCAAACGCCATACTTCGTGATTTTCCACCACCTTCTTCACTTCCATAGCTCCCAATGATTCTAGACTGGAAACGAAGAGCAAGTTGCAATCAATGAACGACTATTTCAGTTAGTTTATCTACATGTTAATTTCTCTAAAAGCACACAGTATAAGGAATTTAGTTCCTACTCTTTCTAATTTTCTAAGAGTGCATTGCAACCACTGTTCCGTATGCCATTCTGGTATGAATACAATAAGACTATGTTTTCGTGCTGTAGGTTACTTAGTACCTTCAAACACATATTGCAGATAAAAAATTTACTTGTGCTGTTCTGTTTTGTTCTTTACATTTCAAATTCTATCAGGATTCATGGTTGATTCTGTAGCAACTTCAACAAGACATGTTGCTTACATGAAAGTAACCACTGAAATTAGCTAGATATTCCAGAACAAAGCTTGATTACTTCTTGAGGAACTAAATTTAGATCCTAAAAGAAATTATTAACCGTGTTCTAATAAACTGTGTTGCAAGGTACAACTACTGTTCTATAGAACATGCCTTCTGGTATATACTAGTCAAGAAATTTAAGCTTTCAGATTTCTTCAACTAGCAGATACTTATGCACAAACTGTTACAAGAAGATTAGATTGCATAATAGTAAGCATTCAACTTATCAAGAAATTTAAGAATCCTCAAGGATAATGATTAGGCATTGAGAAACTAAAGACTATTAGAGGCAAGAAGTTAATTTGAAAATTGCATTACTCACGTTGCAGCAGATGGTCCGAGCAGTGGGTTCTCACGGGTGCTTTGAAAAGCAAAGCGGCCTAGAATGTCTGTCCCAATGCACCTGTTGGAATTGGCAGGGCAGTTGTTTTCGTACATGGAAACGACAAACAGTACAACGTTGACCATGACAATAGCTGGAACCAGCCAAGGGATCCATTTCTGGTAGATATTCGGCTGGTAGGGTGGAGGGACAGGAGCATTAGGGCGAAGGTGGGGGGGAGGAGGAAGGGTGGCAGGGTAAGGGCTCTGCCGGGGCTGGACTTTGATCTCGAGTTCATGCTCCGGCGAGTAGTAGTGCGGAGGCCCCCCCATTGGAGGCCGTGTTACGATCACGTTGGCGGCGGTGGTGGTGGTGGAGGAGGAGGAAGATGAATTAAGTTAATGCATGGTGGAGAAATTCATTGACAGTTTTGGTTGGATCATGAAAAGATCTACAATGAGTCCTAGGAAATGGGAGGTTATTTTTAGCAGAAATGTTTGAATGGTTGCTTTGCACAGATAGGTAAATGAATGGTTGCTAATTGCTATTGATGGAGTTTTGAAACTTCACATTCTTATGTTTAGAGTATTTAAACATACATTTAATCACATTTAGGGAGTTACATAATGGTCATCATTTAATTACCTTTATGAACTTAAAGACCAATGATAAATGCTCAGTGATATGTAAATGTATCATGTATACACAATTCCCTAATTATTAGATGGCATGTATATAAATAGACATACCAGAATATGCAGAGTCTTCTTTCCTCGATTTCAACTGAACATGAATGGTTCAACATTAACCAAAAAATTCTCTAACAATGTTCCATGAATCTTGCATTTCCAGATCACAGTCTGTAAATCTTGCATCACAGTTCTCTAAAACCATTTTCAGTTTCAGACACATCAATGATCAAAGATGAGATAACAATCATTTCTCCATAGAGCCAGGTTACATTAGAAATCAGATTCGTTGAAATGTTGGAGCAGTCTGATGTTCCAACGGAGATGGCCTAATTGGAAAAGACACAGAAGGAGAAGGATCATGGACATGTACTTCCTCACAGCGCCCCGCAACAGATTCTGGTTAGTGATCTTCATCTTGTTTGTCTTTTGGTACGCTTTGCTCTACGGCTTCAACTGGTCTTCTCTCCCAGGCCTGTCCTCCCACTCGCAAAATCTCAACCACTCTATTGATTTGAATCACGAGAGTATCTCCGATGAACAGAATGCAGATAAGGCTGCGGCAACAATTTCTAGAAATGTCACAGTTGATCCTATTACATTTGTGGATGAGGATGCGATTGTAGATCTTCAGGGGCTTCAGAATGAACTGGAATCTCTGTTGCCCAGAAAAGAACCGGAAATTTTCTCTGAAGAAGGAACTGAAAGGGTTTCCACGAACCCTTGCGTTGGTAAATACATTTACGTTCACAACATATCCAGTCGATTCAATGAAAACCTGATCAAAAACTGCAAGTCATTGAACCTGTGGCATGACGTGTGCCCATATTTTGAAAATGAGGGGCTCGGGAAGGATCTTGGTAATCCTCAGCGTCTTTTCATGCCCTCGGGTTGGTACGTAACAGAACAATTCTCATTGGAGGTAATCTTTCATAGGAGAATGAAGCAGTACAGTTGTTTGACAAACGATTCATCTCAGGCTTCCGCGGTCTTTGTTCCATACTACCCGGGGTTGGATGTTTCTAGATACCTGTTCGGTCCTTACAACATTTCGGTCAGAGATGCTGATTGCTTGGAATTGTACAGATGGTTGAGAAACAGACCAGAATGGGGGCGAATGGGAGGAAAGGATCATTTTTTGGTTACAGGACGAATTACGTGGGATTTGAGGAGGTTGGTGGATAAAGACTCCGAATGGGGCAGCAAGGTCATGAGATTGCCAGAATCACAAAACATGACGATGCTCACCATCGAATCGAGTCCTTGGAATAAGAACGATTTTGCAATACCTTACCCGACTTACTTCCATCCATCAACTGATGCTCAGGTACATGCATGGCAGAGCAGGATGAAGCTACAGAAAAGACGCTACCTCTTCTGTTTTGCTGGGGCACCCCGGCCTGACATGAACGACTCGATTCGAGGTGAGATCATGCAGCAGTGTGGTGCTAGTAGACGATGCAGGCTGTTGGAATGCATAGATAAAAAGCAAAACTGTATACAGCCGGTGAATGTAATGAAATTGTTTCAGAACTCGGTTTTCTGCTTGCAGCCTCCAGGAGACTCGTATACCAGACGATCAACGTTTGATTCGATCGTGGCAGGGTGTATTCCAGTGTTCTTCAACCCAGCTTCAGCCTACGTACAGTACTTATGGCATCTACCAAAGGATTATGGGAGTTACTCGGTGCTCATATCTGAACGAGATGTGTGGAACAAGAAACTAAGCATTGAGAGAGTGCTGACTCAGGTTTCAAGAAGCAAAATGTCAGCGATGAGAGATCGTGTGATAGATCTCATCCCTAAGGTGATCTATGCAGATCCAAGGTCGAAACTGGACAAACTTGAAGATGCATTCGATTTGACAATAAAAGGAGTGTTGCAAAGGGTAGAGCAGTTGAAGAAAGAGATGAGAGAGGGGAAGAATTACAGTGATGCATTTGATGAAGAATCTAGTTGGAAATACTATACATTTGGGACAACAAAACCACACCAGTGGGATCCCTACTTCAAAAGAAAAGACAGGATGCAAGAATGATTCATCTACCATCCGATTGGAGACTACGAAAGAACACAAGACTCGTCAAGTCTTGTTTGTTAACCAATCTTTCTCAAGTTGTAGGATTTCTTGTTGTCCTTAGAATCGACTTCTTTTTTATTTTTCTAGTAGGAATGTGGGATGTCAAGTGTTCCGTATACTGCCTTCAAACTGTAGAAGTAGTACATGCCAACATTCATGGGATTTGACAAATTTTCCTTCACTGGAATTCCACAATGCATACAAATTACAAAGCAAGTAGAGAAGAAGCACTTATAATAAGACAAAGCACAGATGGAACAGTAAAGATGCCAAACAGGAATTGTGAAATACCAACAGCATTTACAGAACTAAGATCATTTGGTGCAGACTGCAGAGTTATCAGCACTTTACCACGGAAACAAAAGAGACAGTTCCTACAGTTAGAGTCACAGAAAACATGATAACATAATTCAGGCTTTTCCAGCAAGAGACTAAAGATGTCAGAGCTAATATTTGTCATCATTCTAACATGATACGCACCTAAGGGGCCCCAGGGGTGACACCCTGGTCACCTTCAAGCTCATCGATACGCATCCTCAGTTCATCAATGGTCTTGTTCAGATTGGCAACAAGAAGGGCTGTCTTACGCTTCTCATCAGCTTCCACAGCAGCCAGAGTCTTCAGGTCTCCATTCTTTTGAAGGTACTCCCCTAACATGCCTTCTGACTTGTAATCATCATCACGGGCCACCCAACCATAAACTCCATCTGGCAAAGCAGAAACCAAAGTATAATCCTTCTTTCCATGGTGACCAGCTTCAAACTCCTTCTCAAACATAAAAGCATTGTAAAATCCGGACCAGTCTTTCTTAAATTCCACAACAGCATATTTACCACTTGACAGAGGTCGAACTCTGGCTATATCAAATCCTCTCTTAACCAATTCATTTTTAAGTGTAGAGACACTCCAGCTGTCATCGGCACTTGCAAGAACTCCCATCCAAGGCCAGACAAATAACTCGTTTAAACCATGAACTGGGGCAAGCCCAAGATGCAGTCCCGAAAAGTCCAAGGATAGATCATCTCCACCAAGATCGGTTTTGATGTACTTGACAAGACCTAAATGTTTTCCTTTATGTTTGATGTCACGGTTCTGTGAGCCCTTACCAACATCAGTGGCGTGTTGAAGAAGATCCTTCACAGCATACACCAGCTTCTTCTTTCCCGGGCAGTATGGACACCTAAACAGCTCATCTGAAAACTTCACCGTCCTATCTCCATGCTCCTTCAACTGCATATGGCATCGGTCCACATAGTCCTCTAACTCAGAGTCACTTATGTCAGTTTCAGCTTCAGATGAAGACATACTTCTCAAGATTTGAAGGCTGACAAATATATTAAGATTTAGAAGTCACTAGTTAAGCAGGAGATGCAATATTTTATTTCAATTTCTTGTCTGACACATGAATATTCATAGAGCAATGAGTGTGCAGTGTTTAATGCACATATACCCGTATCTTCAGGATATAGAAACACATTAAAATTAGAAACTGATTCTCCAGAAATATGAAACTCACACTACTAGATATCTCTATTCAGCAAAATCGAGCATAGGAAGTCTTCGACCCATCAAGTTATTTTCAATTCGAACAACATAGCAAGGAAACACAAAGATACAAACATACATTTGATTTGGCTTCTCATCTCTTAAAACCTCTTAAAAGATACACATGTACTAATCTATAATTCAATATAAAAATTACCAAGGCAAAGAAACAAAATCATTAGCTATGTACTAAGATAAACAAAAATCCATGTCTAAGTTCACATCAGCACCAAATTGTCAGCTGATTCCAAAGATACCATTTTGCAGTTGTTTTAGATAGACCCATGTGCAAAACATTGCTAAGAGACCTACAACTTAACAAACAAGCGCCAAGAACAAAACTTTTCAGCAAAAGTTGCAGAAAAAATTCACATAAAGCCAAGAGAACAGTAAGAGATCTCCAATCGGTTGTTTCATCGAGTTTCCTGAGAAACCCACATGTAATCTAACCTTCCTAAAGCATTATAAGATCTTTCTTTGCTATAAAAGCTATGAAGGCAATAATGGTGAAAGTAGCAACATGCAGACATTTGTAGATGTTGAATCAATGGAAATGGTGAGGAACTTGTCATGTAGTTACCTTTGAAGTCGAAATTGAGCTGAGAAAAATAGTGATTTCAGTAGCAGGCCAACATTTGAGTGTTCTAGGGTTTCCAAGAATCAACGAAATGAAAGGGGCTCTGGAATCAGCAGGTGGCACTGGCACATATTTATATCTAGCGGGAGGCTTGAAAATATGTCCACTAGACATTTAAAAAAGAAATTATTACAAGGTATATATCTTTTTGTATTATGGATGATTTAGTATTTCTCATAAAATTATATCACATCAATTAACCAAGTAACTCAAACCAGCAAAATCGATGTATTACATCTAATGGCCGTTTGGATGGATATTTGAGTAGACATTTGGATGGATTTTAGTGAAAATTATATTTGGATGCACATTTAAGTAAGGTATTTTAAGTGTATTTTAGGTCAAATCACTGTTCATCGAGCTAAATGATAATATTCAAATCCACATCCAAACACCCCCTAATACTAGTTAAGGTGATTTTTAAACGATGCCATTCTATTTTATTTAACGTTGAATAAAATATCTTTTAACGTTTTAGAAGGAACACTAGATTAAGTAAGATTTTTATTGACATGGTGTGCCATTAATATTTGAATAGAATAATTATGTTGATCACAATAAAACATGCTCGTTATTATATATATAAGACGTTTATTATATACTTAAAGACTTTAAAGATGCTAGTTGAAAACAATCCAATAAATATAAGCGTGTACCTCAAATTGCACAAAGTCTTTAAAAATACTAGTTGAAAACAATCCAACTTTCGTACCTCAAACTGCACAAAGGTATAGATCTTCATTGAGTAACTACACGATTACCAGAGATTTCCAATTTAGAGGAGGTATGGAGGTATTCAAATGGGAGAAATTCTTATTTACACTGGATTTCATATTCATTCCAATAGGTGGGTGTGTACTAGTTCACAAGTTTTGTGTCAATTAACCATTCACAAGTTTTCCATATATGAGCGTACTGATAGGATCCATTCAAGAAACCATGCATGATATATCGACCAATAAATTTCATGGAACCAATAATGAATGAGAAGATGTTACTCTCAGAGCAATTTGGTGCAAAGAGCGAGCACTAACTCTCAACTCCTTGGATTACAAAATTAAATATCAATTGAAGATGGAAAACTATGAGAATATTATTTCAGCACAAGAAAGTCTCTGGGATTCTGTTCTAAAACAGAATGCTAAAACTAAAATGGATGGCTTAAAAGAATACTTTAGAGAAGACAAAGAGTTCAGAAAAGCTAAGCCTATTCCTGCATTAGCATCTAATAGTGCACATCGAATCGAAGGGACAAATTCTCCGAAGCATTTGACTTCCTCTGGAAATTTGGTCATCCCATAATCTTGAGAACCAAATTTTGCTGAAGAGAGCTGCATCCACTGTAAGAGACCTGCCTGAGCAGGTCAAAAGTGTGCCAAACTGTAAACTAGAATCCATGCAAGCTGAAAGAGAGGGGAAAAAATAAAAAAATAAGAATAGCGTATCAGAAGAAACTCCAGAGCATAATACACAGTTGTGGTGATGATACAAACAGACTCTGAAAATTACCAAAAAGAGGGATACTGATGCAAATAGACCCTCCTGGAGCAGTGCCCCATGACCGCCAAATTCCTCCTCGTCAACTTGTAGTACGAGAGCATAATATGCATATATAATTCCAGTGGTCAACACCACAAACCTGGATGTACAGATCAGGATCAGGCAAAATCATATGATTTACTTGCACAAAAACAAAGATCATCTCGATAAGTTTTAGTTTTTTGGTTATTTGATAGTACTACAGTATAAATAGAATTCAGCTCCTTGCATGACTGAAATAGTGTGTGGTTGACGGGAATCCAGAATATCCTATTTTAGTATTCTTGGTTATTTAATAGGTGCTACAGTATGATTAGAGTTTCTATGTGGTAATTTCTAGTTTAAGAGAACCTTAGTGAATTATGTTTCCTCGTCAACCTAAGGAAGAGAGGCTTAAAGGTAGAGATATATCTTTTCACTGAATATTTCTTGTCATATACTGATTTGCTCCCAAATATTATTCTTATTCTTAGTTCTTGAGTTTCTCCCCAATAACTTGATTGTTCTCTATCAGGTGTCCCTAGCAGCTAAAGCAAATGGAAGCAAAAGTAGTATACACTAGTATAGAGCCTTGGAGGAGACAAGAGGTTGATGTGTGACCAATGGCAACACTCGTGGGTTTGGAGAGGTGAAGTGTGGTGAGAGCAGGTGAGCATCGGTAGCCAATTCACACTAAAAAACTTAAGGCTAACTAGCATGAAACACAAACAAGTTTATCTCAAGAAAAACAGAGAGTAATACAGGTCACTTTGAACTATAAATCTTAAATATAGTTTAGTAGATTCAGCTTCAATACTTCTTCATTTTTATTATATGTAATTTTCATTACTCTATGGATCTTATATATAGACTAAATACCTTTATAGACACTGACCCAACACAAAACCCACCTTATTAAATTCCTCCAGTAAGACAAGAATCCAATCTTGTTAATTTATTTTCTGAAACTACTATAGTCAAACACTTCACCCTTGGGTATGTGAGCAAACCTAGATAATGTTCGAAAGACCACCTGCCATCTAAAGATATAACAAACTTAGTATCCTAGTTCTCGCCCCAAGTAAAGCTCCTAAGACAATGTATAAAAGATTAAGCTATTTGCGCAGCAGAGCTACATAATTACCAATATGTTCAAAACTACATCCTTAAAAGTTCCATTTATTATATACAAATTTGATTCTCTAAAAAATAGATATGCATATTGTGCATTTGGCTATGTTGACCTCAGTACACGCAGAAAATGAGGCTTTAGCACATGACTTCTCTATAGTTGTTAAACCTCATCGGAAAAAAAGTAGACTTGAGTAATGTGCAAATGATCTCTTGCTCTTAGCAATAATTAAGGCAAAAATGATACATTGGTAGATTGTGCTAAGAGCTGAAAACATGTAACAGCTACATGAGAAACCATACACCGGAAAGATTTGACTTGCTAACTTACAAGATAAACCAGATGCCTCCAACCAAGGGTATAGCACCCCATAGTAGTCCACATATCAAGGCCAATGCTTGCCTAATCCAATGTAACACATCTCCCAGTTGGTCCTGCAGTAGAAAAGGATTAAACTATGGATAGACTGCTGGAACTTTAAGTACTAATTAAAAATTTAAAACAATTTTTCAACGTCAAAGTTTTTCTTAACGTCTAGTCATCTATCATTAATTTAGTTTTTTCCCAAGCCCCTTGTCAGAAAAACCGCGACCAATTTATTGTCCTTCCGAAAACACTTTGAACCTTCCCTCGTCTATCATATTTATATACGAAACTTGGCAGTTAATGCAAACAACTCGTTATTTTTTTTTCAAACAAGTTCCAAAATAACCAAATATTCATCTTTCATCTAGCACATCAAGGACTTCCTCATCGTCTACATTCTCCATTACAAAATTTACAATATTCAATGAACAAGCCCATGAGCCAACAACACATCCGACTCCTTACCAAAACACACGCCTCCCACTTAACTGCATGTAGTTGATAGGTACACAGAAATCTCAAATCTCACACAATTCCAATTCCACAAGTTCCATGACATCAATCGAAGCAGTGACATTGATAAATCTCAAATCATGTGAGTTTAAACCATAAACCACCTACCCTGAGCCTCAGTGACTCGCATAGAGCAAATCAACTCTAACAAACAACCATACACATATAATCACAAAACACATACACTGATTCTGATGCAACAGCTTTCATCTGATCATTAAACAAAACAACGCAAAAACATAGAGAAAGAAAGAAGAAGACCTTATCCCAGGAAGCATCAGGATCTAGAAGCTTGGCGAATTCAAACTTGGACAAGTGACCATCGGTGTGCTGTTGCAATTGTTGCTGCTCCGAATTCGATTTAGCAGATTTCCTTTCTCTCATCTTCGTTCACTCCAAATTCAATCACAAATCTCACGAATAAGAGGAAGAAAGATAACTCCAGCTAGAGAGTTGGAATGAAACTGAGTAATATCTTTTCCAGATATTGATTGAATTGGGAAAAAAGGAGGAGGAAATCAGTGATGATTAATAATTGGTAGTGAAGTAATGGAGTATAGATCTAGCACGACTTGGAATGGAATCTGCAACTTGTAGAATAAGTGGGTTTTGAATTATTTCAAGTTTTGGGGTTTTTTTGTAATTAAGTTTCGACGGCTGACGTGATTGATGAGCCGGCGTGTACTTGTGCCTGCTTCGTTGGACGCACATGCCCACATGTTGGCCATGTTAGGATAATATCATTGTAGTCCTTGTGTTTTGTTAAATTGTCACAATGGCCTTCCAGCGACCTGTATTATTTTACGTGGACAATGTTTGTAAAAGTTTTAGAGTCATTTTTTTACTTGCTTTTGCTAAGATGTTGTTAAAATATACTTTAAAGGAAAGTCAGTTGTTTATAATACATTTTAGTGTTTTGATAGATCGTTTTGATTTGTTTATTTTTTATTTAAGAAGAATAGCTACATAATTAGAGCAATTTAGTCATTGAATTCATAAGCTGATAGTACTGCCTACGAGTTCTTTGTTTGTGTGATGTTGCATCAAAAATTTATTGCCATACATTGTATATATTAAATCCAGTAAAGATGATTATGAGTTCCATTGTGTAATTCTTAACAAAAAAACTCAATTCAAATTTAGTTGTTTCAATTTCAATTCTAATATAAATATCACGGATATTTTTTTAAAAAATGAAATAAGTTATGAATGAAATTAAAGTTAAGAGGACACGATGTTGCAAATTGCTACGTGGTTGTTTTGAGTCGATTTGATATTCTCCACCACAAGTTACCTGGTATTGCCGATTATGGCTCTCCTTTTAACTACAGTGTCTTGAGGTGCCATTTACACCGATGGATGCAACCAAACAAAAAAAAACAACCAACTAACATGACTCGTTTAATATTAATGATTTAGTAAAAAAAAGAAAAACCTACACATTCAAAACCACTCTTGTCAAGAATTTGCAAACCTTCATTAACCTTAAATTAATGAACTTGAATTGTCCACTTCTATTGTTTAACGTAGTTAGCTTCACCACCAAGTTAACCAACATTTTGCATTACATGATGCAAGTTAATTAAATTTATCTTAAATTATATAGTTATTGTATATTTAATTTGTATTCAAGTCGACTACGCATATAACATTTATAAAAAACTTACCTGATCGAATATAACATATTTGTGTAATTCCCCTACGTGTTAAATTAAAGCAAATATGCAAATCGTACTAAATTATAATAACAAACATCGAATATATGAATCAACACATTAATAATTAGAAGTATCAATAAAAGTATATAAATAACATAATAGTTGAACATATTATACAAAAAATAAAATAATAGCCTGGGTAATCACCTGACATGTAATCGCATTCCGATTGAAAATTTCAAATGATAATAGAGTGTTTAATAACCTTCAAGGGTCAAATTCAAATATTGAAAATGTACAGGGGTCTGTCTGTCTATAGAGAACCCAAGTTTGAAATTGTGAACAATCGGCCAACCAGGTCCACGACGAAGTCTAGCTGTTCCTTAATTCCTTTGATCTCAACATTCCTCTTCCAACTATACCCCTTTCAATCATTCAAAATACCAATAATACCATCAATACCATATCGGCCCATTATTTAATCCATTCTCGCTTATTATTATCAATCCTCGTCGCCCATAATCTCTTCGATCGGATCGATTACAATCTACTGATTAGGGTTCATAAAATTTCCCAAGTCAATTCGAAATCACCCAATTCAACTTTCTACACATCGTTATTTTCGTGCCTGATTGGATCACAACTCCTCAAAAATGGTGTCGCCGAAGAAAAGTGAAGGCAAAGGGGGTTTCTTTGCAGCTATGACTTCCGGATTTTCGATGTTCACCAGATCCGTCAACGGGTATGAAATCATACTGTTTGTAGGCTTCATTTCAACCGATATGTAGCTTGTTAGCTAGACTGAAGCGTTGTTGTATCTTGTTTTGTGCTTAGTTACGTGTTTTCAGTTGAATTGTGCTTATTTGCTGTTATTGTGCTGCATGTTGAATTGTTAACTTGGATGTTATAGTGATGTTCTGGTTTATTTTTTCCGTTCATTACTATGTGTAAAGCCGATATGTTTTATGCAAGTTAAGTTAATTGATAAGTTCATACATAAGTGTTTTTTTCTTTTTTTGAAACGGTTAAGATTACAAGTTTACAACTACTTTACTCATATACCAACACCTCTGCAACTCCTCCTTACAACTCCAGCTCTATTCCAGTGCACCACCTTATGCCTCTCTAAAATGATATATAAGTGTTAAGTCAGCTTTATTTCATTATCAGTTGAATTCTCTTGTTATTTATGGGCTGATGCTGAAAGATTCTCATGCCCCTTTACATGATGATATTAGCTAGTCTTAGCTCATATATCTCTTAAAGTTCATTCTCCGAGAATTAATGATTACTTTATGATTTACACTTTTCGAGACTAGCTATCTTGGTATGCAGTTTTGTTTTGGGTAGAGAACAGAACAAACCTGTAACTCGGACTGCTGGAAGTTCTAAGATAAATCGCCTAAAAGTTTAAAGATGGTACTCCATTGCTTATTTGTTCTGACATGTTTAACTCAGTGTTTCAAGTTTCCATTTGATATTTGATGGAAATGAGAGTCTAACTTACTTACCAAGCTGCTTTTAACTGAATTGGCTCATGATGGAGTTGATAGATACAAAGTTTAGTCCATCCATTTTAAATCTCAAAATTTGAGTGTCTAACTTAACAATAACAGTTTAATTTGTTGGGTATTTAGGAATACCATTGTGAATATAACTAGTCAAATGCTGCAGAAACCAATGTTTTCCAGATTTATTGTGCTGAAGGATTCATTACGCCCCTTGACCCTGCTACTTATGCATGCAAGGAACTATTAGAGATGCTTCTTTCTGCAATATGCTGGTTGCTTTCTCTGTTTTTACGAAATCACCCTCTCATAGTGTTGCACTTACCAGATTTTCTCTAAGCACTACTTTTTACCTACTAGAATGCTTGGCCATGAAGGCCTTGAAGTTATAAATCCCGACGGAGGCAAAGAAGATGTTGAAGAGGAAGCACATAAAGGAAGATGGAGACAGGAGGTGTGTGGTTTAGATATATGCATCTCTTCTGAGAATTTTCTTGAAATTGTTCATAATAATATTGATGGCTGACTTGTGTCACAAGACGGGAAGCATATTTGTATGCAGTCACAGTCTATGAAATTATGTGTGTCATTGTTATAAAAAGGTTTTGTGTCTGTTTTGAAGAAAAATATACATCACAGTCTATGAAATAATTTGGCAAATATTGGATAAACCTTTCCATGGAATACGTTTGAATTGATCTTGTTCCAATAGCATGCAGTAAATCATTCATCAGTTACTATAAGCTCTAACTCACTGCCTGGCCTTTCCACTATTGTCCATCCAAGTCGAGTCATGTTATTCATCTAATATTAGAACCTAGTTGCTGTAGATCTCTTATTTGTGTACAACTAGTAACACTTCAACTCGCATCCACAATTAATTGTTGCCCTCACTTGTTGTACACGTGTATGTAGTTTGTACTGATAGTGATATATTTATTGCTTTCTTCGAAGGAACGGGACAGTTACTGGAAAATGATGCAAAATTATGTCGGTGCTGATGTGACATCAATGGTCACTCTTCCTGTCATCATATTTGAGCCAATGACAATGCTTCAGAAAATGGCAGAGGTTTGTCCTTTTGCCCTTGCATGTGATGGTGCTACTGTTTTATTTTGCCGTTATTGGCTCAAGTGATGCTATATGTCCAAATAATCATGGCAGATAATGGAATACTCGCACCTTTTGGATGAAGCAGATAAATGTGATGATCCATACATGAGGATGGTGTATGCATGTAAGTGAATTTTCATCTTCCTTCAGTTACTTGAGAGACATGACATTCTCATGAAGTGAATTGCTTATTGTTAACATGATGTAAGGTTCACTGAAATGTTTTATTTTATTTATTTTTTGATGCAGCAACATGGGCAGTGTCCGTTTACTTTGCCTTTCAGCGCACCTGGAAGCCCTTTAATCCAGTCCTTGGTGAGACGTACGAAATGGTTAACCATGACGGGATTACATTTTTATCTGAGCAGGTGAATAGATGTTCTGTACAGCTAAGAGTTTGCCGTTCAGTGCAATTAGCTAATTGATATATTTATCTCGAATCTTCATATAGTGATCTTCTGGTGGTGTTTTGTAACTTGGAAGGAAAATGAGTGTTTTGCTGTGTGATTTTTCTTATCACCTAGTAGCATTTTTTGGTGGGACAACATTTTTAACTACAATGAAGATTTACGATGAGTGTTTTGCTGTGATTTTTCTTATCACCTAGTAGTATTTTTTGGTGGGACAACATTTTTAACTGCAATGAAGATTTACGATGATCGTTTTGCTAGAGTTTAATGCATACAATATGATTGAGGTTTTGGATGCTTCCATTTTTCCAATTCTGCTTCCTATATTTTGCAGGTCAGCCATCACCCCCCTATGAGTGCTGGTCATGCTGAAAACGACCATTTTACGTATGATATTACATCGAAGCTGAAAACAAAGTTCTTGGGGAACTCTCTGGATGTCTATCCTGTTGGAAGGTTAGTTTTATTGGTACTTTCTCATTCAGCATTTTAAGAATTCCAGTTTGAATTAAGTATAATATTCTTGAATGTGTCTGTATGATTTCAATCAATCAATCCTATGTGGATATATTAGTGTGTTATTACTTTGATTTATCGTTATTTATTCTGCTGACGTGGAACTTGCAGCCTTGACATGTCTTTCTTTTATATGTTTCAAATACAGAACTCGTGTGACTCTCAAGCGAGATGGCGTAGTCCTTGAGTTGGTCCCTCCCCCAACCAAAGTTAATAATTTGATTTTTGGGCGAACATGGGTGGATTCTCCGGGAGAAATGGTGATGACAAATACAACCACGGGGGACAAAGTTGTACTTTATTTTCAACCTTGCGGCTGGTTTGGGTACGTTCTGTACCTGGACATGTTCCATTCTCATACTCTTATAGTTTTGTCTCTTAATCTTGAGAAAAACACGACATGACTGCTTCTAATGCCTATTACACCATTTGGGTGCAGAGCGAATAGATACGAGGTTGATGGATACGTGTACAATGCTGAGGAGGAACCTAAAATTTTGATGACGGGAAAGTGGAGCGAGTCCATGAGTTATCAACAATGTGATTTGGAAGGGGAGCCTCTACCAGGCACAGAACTGAAGGAGGTTAGTTGACTTAGTTCTAAATTACATAGTCTTGTCTATCTATTACTGACATTCGGCGAGCACCGATCCAGAACTATGGTCTACCAATTCATTATCTGATTATTATTTTAACCCTTTGGATTATGGTGTAATTATGATATCATCTTCAGCATTTAGTGTGATGTAGTTATCCTCTGTTTTCCCCCATGTTAGAGCTTTTAATTTAAGTTTTATGTAGGATAGTCATCTATCTTCAAAATCACCATTTAACTGTAGATTGGCAAAACAGCTGTTACAAATGCATCATCATGTTCTAGCCATCTTACCTTGAAGTTTTAAGTTAGAATAGTTTGTATCCTCTGGCTGGAAGGTTTTCTTAGTATTTCTGAAGAAATATTGCTGATAGTCCTGTACTCCCGGTCTTGAGTCTGAAAGAGTCTGGCCTCTTTTATATGATTGGTTGATGCACCTCAAGTTGTCTAGGACATGAACTGAACTTAATGTCATGTTTCCTTGCTATATGAAATCTGTGATGTCTGAGATGAAGTGGTCTATTCATTTCACCTGACTGATAGCAGTAGTTGGCTACTTGGCTGAGAGGTAGTGACTGACAGGATTGTTCTTGCAGGTTTGGCGAGTTGCTGACACTCCACCAAATGACAAATTTCAGTTCACCCACTTTGCGCATAAACTGAACAGCTTTGCCACTGCTCCCAAGAAGTTATTAGCTTCAGATTCTCGTTTGCGTCCTGATAGATGGGCACTTGAGAAGGGCGACCTTTCTAAGGCTGGTACCGAGAAGAGCAGGTCCATATGCTCTCTCTGAATCAAGTTTTCTTTGTGTATGAGTTGGGGATGAACGGGTTGTTCATTCACCAGTACATCTAATTGCACAGGCTATGCTGCCATTTATCTTGAAACTTCATTTGTTGAACATAGCTTGACTTCTTATTTTATTTCCAGATTGGAGGAAAGACAGAGAGCTGAAAAGAGAACCCGAGAAGCAAAATCTGATCAGTTCACCCCGAAATGGTTTGAGCTAACTGATGAGATTACATCTACACCGTGGGGAGAACTGGAAATATATCGCTTCAATGGTAAGTACACAGAATTAAGGAACACTATTGACAGTTCAGAAGCTGTCGACAATAGTGACAATCAGTCAATAGAATTCAATCCATGGCAGTATAGTGATTTGTCAGAGGAATGAGGTGTACTTGTATTGTTTTTATCTCTCTGCTGTTGGTTTCTAAATTTGCTGGATACTATTTGGTGTGATATAGATTTAGTTGATTGGTATTTTTACTCTACATTGTAATCTTATTGCGAAAATTTTGGTTGTAGATCTTGGTATTCAAGCATATGATCGAATATTTCAACTTCTTGTCTCGCTGGCCCCATTTAATGTCGTTATCCATTGTTTTGTTGATGGTATATAGCCCTACCATGGACTTCTGTTACAAGTATCCCTGTCTGTTGTGTTTATTTCGGTTAATTTTACACTATAGTAAAATCTGGCAGATGATATAATTCAAATTCAAACGGTAACCCTTTGCTTGGAAATCAATTATGGAAACTGGTTTTAAGGGTTTCACGAAGCTCTCTTAGAAGTCAATTTCGAATATCAGATTCATGCAACTATTTGGAAATCTCTGCTTATGTTCATTATCAAAACTCAAAAGAGGTATGGTACTTTCCCATGCTGCAAAATGTTTTGTTGCACAAATATAAGTGGCCGTGAAAATTGTGTTTGGATGGATATTTGAGTGGAGTATTTTAAGTGTATATTAGGTCAAATCAATGTTCATCGAGTTAAATTGGGGGTATTCAAATTCCCATCCAAACACGTTATGCGTACTACATAACTACACATTACAATATTGTAGCACTAGCATAGATCGAATTCATAGTTTCTCCATCTCTACTTATTGCCTCATCTATGCAAACCCATGATCAATAATAAACACATCGAATCCAAACCATGTGAGTCTCATAAGTCAAATTCTTTAAAGATATGTCTCCCAGTGGTTGAGCTTTAGGGAGTCACTTTCAGGATTTAATACCACAATTTATCCAATCAAATATATTAATACTATAGTTCCTATCTCTTCCACACACTACACATATCATATGATAGAATGAGTCCCCACAAGCGTCATTCTCAAAATGCAACTTTTTTGAAAAGCATAACTTAACCATAATACAATAGTAGTATTGCATTATTGAAAGACGGATGAGTTTGAAATATCATCGGTTTTAGTGTGCCAAAAATTTCAAAAATTACAACTGAATCAAATGAGTAATGGACTGATTTGAATAGAATTTAAGTGGTTCTTTTCCAATTGAAATTAAAATTTTCGTGTACAAAATATTCGATTTGAATGGAGATGGACACTCTAGCGGTATGACAAACCGTCCCTAAATTTAATTTGGTACACTTTGCTTACTCAAATTTTACAGTCTTCTCCTTTCTCAGTAAACACACAATATGACAAACTCATTAAAATTCGACTGAACATGTAAAGATCGTCTATTTATTTACGGGTCTTTTTTCTTTTAAGATAGAATATTACAATTATATAATTGGACATGCCCAAATTTATCATCAATACATTCGCTAGACTCAAATCATCATTCTCTATACAAAGAGTAAAATTACTCATTTTGAATAATCGAACCCGTAACCTCTTACTACGAAATGTATCCACCTTAAGTGCATAATCCGTTTAAAGTAGTAATGGAAATTAATGGATAATGAAAGAGTAATGAGATAAATGTTTAAAATTTGACGTAAAAATTAAATGTAAATTTATACAATGTAGTAAAATGTACGCATTAGATTCACAATCTATTCGTCCACATGCCAGATGATAAGTATGAAGAACAACCTAGACAGATGGATAAATTAGCTGTTCAACAAAGTTATCACCCTTTCTAAACGTCTACTTCATCCTTAGTACCGAGCCTAACACTGCTGGATTAATTAACTAATTAAATTGCAAATAAGATTACTACTAATTTTATATGCATAAAATACTCACTCGGCCAGCCGTTTTCTTCTCGTGTGACACATCAATGAGGGATGGTGCAATTTTAAATACACGATTAAGGATATATTGTATAATTTAGATGCTAAGAAAGCATTCCGTTCAATCTTCCGATCAAATTGGGATGAAAGTTGGAGTTCAAAATCTTACTCCAATTTTCAACTTAATTAGTCAAATACATCTCGCTTTTCAATTTATTCAGGTTTTTATTTGAAAATCTATAAAATCTTTTGTGAAATTCAAAAGATCGTAGTATAAAGATACAAAAAAGATATATGGAGTATAAAATAATTTTCAAAAAACAAATGAACTAAAATGAAATAATATAATAACAATCAATCACTTTCATAATATAGTTGTATGTTGTAAAATTTAGAATATTCTATACTTAAAATTTAAAAACTATTCAACCGTTGAAAATTTATGTTGGCAGTGGAGGGATTAAATCGATACACCTCTGTCACTTAGGTATTGAGAACTAACAAATATTTATGCGGCTTAAGTCCCAACTCCCAAGTCCACTCATGATTCAACATACACATGATTTTAGAAAAATATACGTCTTTAACTATCATAAAAAATCATATTGTCTTAATATTACAATGATGAATCATGTTTGGCATCACATTAAATCAATAAAATGTGATTAAATACACGTATTTGAACATAATTTTTAAAATTTTAATTGATTGTCAAAAAACGCTCTGTCTATTTCTTCCTTTTTCACTTTTATGTTTATAGTTTATATACACATCAACCATATTATTGTCAAAAAACACTCTAATGCTGATACCAGACATACTACTCAGAGCAGGGATATGTTCCTGTAACTAGGCATACCGTAAACCTAGTGCTCTGATACCAACTTTGTCACGCCTCGGGACCGCATTGTGACGGTAGAGGATGGTGGAGATCGAGCGGTGGCGATGGGGATTAAGCGGTGAAACGAGGCGATGATGGAAGGGGGAAATCGGAAAAAGGGAGAGAGGCGGTGAGCGTGAAGGAATGGAGAAGATAAAGAAGCTGCAGTGAGTCGGTTTTGGTTTGGGGAGAAGGAGATAAGTATAGGGGTATACTAGGTATTACGCAAAAGTATATACATGGTTTCTTATGGACTCCAAACGGCTCGTAATTAAATTTCGAAAAATTATAAAATCGACTCCCGGGAGATATTTAAGACGAACTAAAGCCGTATAAAATTTTAAATAAATATTTTTTATTTTATCATTTTTATTATTTTATTAATTAAATATCAAATACTAATTTAACGCTTATTCGAAATTAACTGGCAAATGCTCGGCGTTTAATTTCTAATTTCACCTTATTTTTAATTCACCTACTCGTTGGTGAACTTATTTACTAATTCGTCACGAACTATACTCGAAATATTATTAAAATATTCGGCCCGGATCTCGGTCATTACAAACCTAATCCTATATTCGATAAAAAAAAAGGTTTTTGCACCGGTTTAAGAATTCGCATAGGTACTATATGGTCATGTTAGAATCGCTTGATCTGGACTTGCTCCGGAAGCCTGAGGACCGGTATAACATATGCAATAATCTTTTGGAAGTTAAGTTACATCCATGAGATCATTTGAAGTAAATTGATATAGAAAATTCAAAAACGTGTAATGTAGATAATTTTCTCAAAGCATGACATTAGTTTTAAAATTGCAGTACTAAAACTTTCTACAATATGCTATTCATTATTCTTAACAATAGGTTCGAAGACTTTTTGGTTCATCATGCTATTGCTCTCGATTTACATACAACTACATTGATCTTAGTAAAAGGTGCGTTAGATGTACGCGGTTCCAAGTTAATGCCCGATGGCGATAAAAAGGATTTTGGTTACAGTTTTTCCTACGATGGCCCGGGGCAGGGAGGTACTTGTGATATTTTGACATGGGACGCATTTTATTTGGCAGTTTTTTTAATGTTAAATACTATTGAACGGACTCCTATTAAAATGCAGGTGAAAAAAAATTAACAGTGAGGAATAAAGAAGACTTATTACAGGGTTTTGGATAAATTTTCAATATTTAAAAGAAGTACACACGCCGTTGTTAGTAATTAGCAATAATTGATTATTTATTACCTGATTAGGAGTGAGAATCAGGTGTGTGTTTTAGCAAAGTTTTAGTTAAATAAGAAGCAAAACATGAGTTTTAAGGCTAAAATTAGAGAAAGTTTGTTGGGCAGAAAGGTAGGATGCGAATGGTTGAAGCAAACAAAACTCCCGGGAAACTAATAACCTTACAAATTGTTTAGTATGAACAACAAGTGATTGATGATGAAAACCTTAATAAAATTCCCTTGATGACCCAACGTTTTTGTCGATGTCACATCTTTGGAAAACCACTGGATTTACATCTCACTTCCACGTGGCGACCATCCATGTTCAACAAAGGAACAGGTCTTTAGGACATCAACTTGTTGTTGCCGGTTAACCGGTTGCAGAGGTCAATGGTATAAGAGTTTCGCTTTGGGGTTTAAGCCATGCTCAATTCAATTGTATTCGGTGTGTGAGTTTTCACAGGGTTTTTGTTTGGCCTTTTCTTTCTTCTCAATTCTCATCATAGGTTCTTTACTTATTTCTGTTTGTTCGGTTGGTCTTCATTTTTGTTTAGGGAGTGTCATGAAAATGGGTTGAGGATTTTTGTTGGATGGGAGGAGGATTCTGATCTTGGTGGTGTTACTTCAATTTTGATTGAAATGATTATGGGGTTGAACAAAGTTTGAAAATTTTCAAGGTTTAGAGGTATGATCATAATTCTACTCTTCTCCGGCTTTCAACTGTATTTTAACCTTTTCCTTGTGCCTTTGCTATTACTGCCTGGTAATACAAAAGATCATTGAATCTTGGGTTATCTCTGTCCTTTTCTTTTTAATGGTTTTTTTTTTTTGAGTTTTGGGAGATAATAAATTGGGATATTTTCATGGAAAGTACTAATTATTTTTCTTTCAAAAAGATGTTTTTAAGGTTCAGAATTATGTCTTTCTAGATTTCTGAAAAGTAGGAACTTGAGTGTCCTTAATGTGTTGAGAGATGGCATAATTGATCTCCGATCCTGGTAGTTAAGAGTGAATGTATCTTGATGGGTTATTATGTGATGAAGTCTGATTGTCGAATGCCATTCTTTGGTCTTTTCTGATAATCAATTTGCTTCGATATGTTCAAGTTCTCTTAAAATTTCATATTTTTTGACTTGTATGATCTGATTTGTACTTAGTGCCTAAGAAATGTTGATTGGTACTCAGTGCCTAAGAAATGTAGAGAGATGTGAGTATATCGTTGTTTTTAATTTGGTTTTGTGGCAAGGATTGCTCCGATGTTTTACAGATTCTGATTACATATTTGATGTTTTGCAGTAGGTCTTGTCAGTTTATATTGCTAGAGAGATATTTTGTTTAAAGTATATTAAGGTTTTGGGAATGGTTCCCGATTCATGGCGCTACAGAAGAGATTAGACTACGGATTTCATGGTTACGATGCACCTCATATACCCCGAGCTGCTCGATCAGCCAGGGTAATCACAAACTCTCTCAGCACTATAATTGTTTTTGCCTTTATGGATTTGGTTCCAAAAACTTACCTTTGTTTGTTTACTTATAATTTTTTTCAGAGGAGGTGCAGATCTGCTAGCCAACAAGTTTGTGCATTTGATTTGTTGGCAACTGTAGCCGGAAAGTTATTGTCGGAAGGCGAACATTCTCCACCATCTTTGGACACATCTTCGGGAAAGGAGCAGCCATCTGTTGTGGAAGATCCAATGTTCAAAGAAGAAAATGAAGAAGATAAGCCTGTTGAAGGAAGTTCTTGCCACGAAAGGAAATTTATACTCACAGACCTAGTCTCAGAGGCTCCCAGTTCAAAGTTTTGTTTGAATGAGCTTCCTTTCATGCAAAATGGTGCTTCTGATATAACTACTTCGTATGGCTCAGAGAAAGTCAGTTCTGCAGTGGATTTCTTGAATGACGACTGCAAGCTTCGAATAGGAATTGTTTCGCCCACAAAGAATGTGGAATCTCCAGGTTTTAAAGAACCTCCTAAATGTGGATCCGAAGTGGAGGAGAGGAAATACGTAACAATGGATTTTGGTAATGATTTTAATTTGTTAATAGGTGATAGAGGTGACATGTGTAGTTCGAAGAATGCGGAGGTCTGGAACCGAAAACCTTCCACCGCAGCTAGTGTAGTTAATAGTGTTAAGTTTCCCCTTTTTGGTGACCACTCTCCCCGTGGTTCTTTCCCCGTTCATTATCAAGAAAATGTAAAGTTAGTAAATAGAGATAATGGCGAAAAGTCATCTGAGTGCAAAGAAAATGGCACCAGAAACGAAGCTTTTAGGCCACCTCAACGTGTTGGAGATCGTAGATTTAAGAAGACATTGGCATCTAAGCATTGTAAAGGAATTTCTAACTCTAAGGATGACGATCATTATAATGCTGGTGAGTTCCTATCCTTGTTTTTTATATGATCCAGCATTCCTGTAGAACATACATTCATTAGTTCATATGTCTGATATTTCTTCAGATACGGAAAAATGTAATTACCTTGACAGGAAGGATAGTTTAAAGCGCCAGAGATCTATTAGGGATTATCCTTTTAAAAAGAGGAAGCTTTATGAGTTTAGCTCGTTGTCTAACTCTGATGAAGGCAGTGATGGAATCTGTAGCATTCATGAAAATGGCAGCAAGGGAGGTGTGCAATGTTCTGGTCCAGTACATCCAGGAGGTAATTTCTTGTATTATGATGCTGCATATGTTGATTTGGATAATGGATACTAAAGTTGATTCATGTCAAACAAAATTGCAGTTAACCCAACTCCAGCGCCTGCCAGGGGTGAAAGCACATCCTTTCCCTCTTGTAATCACAAAGGTACAGAATTTTTCATCAGCATCGTGTTTACTTAGGCCAGTGGATTTGTATTTTAATCACAAAGGTACCCAAGAGATTCTTACGGTGGATTTGTATATTCTTTTATCTGATTCAGTAAAGCTTAAGATCAAGTCATTTAGGGTCCCGGAGCTGTTCATTGAGCTACCAGAAAGCGCAACTGTTGGTTCTCTCAAGGTATGCAAATGAAGCCTTTAAATTTTCGCTGTTATTATTGTTTTCATACTTGTACAAGTCTACAAGATTATTGTTTCAAATCCAATAAAATTTCATATTTGATTACTACAATATATATTGCCTTCTCACTGGCGTTTAGTGTGATATCTTCAGCGTTTGATGAAGTGTTTTTATCCATTCAGCAATTTATGACATTATCAGTCTCTTCGATATTTCGCAGAGAACTGTTATGGAAGCAGTGAATGCAGTTCTTGGTGGTGGTCTTCGTGTTGGAGTAATTCTTCAGGGTAAAAAGGTTAGAGATGATAGCAAAACGTTATTGCAAACTGGAATTTCTAATGACAACAAGATGGAAACCCTCGGTTTTGCTCTGGAGCCCAGCCCTGTTCAAGGCCCATTACAAGTGGGTCCTGAGGATCGACCAGTTCAACTCCTGCATGATAGTCCACGACCTCTGTCAAGGTATTACTCAATTTACTTGAAGATAAGTTCCAGTCGACTTTCCTCATTTTTAAACTATTTAATTTACCCTGCCGTATTGTTAGGTACCCTCCTGCTCCGAGCATTACTTGGAATGGTGTTCAGCATGGGGTTGCGGATGCTCCACCAAATTATTCTGGAACTAATTTTAACAATTTCCTGGAAAGTGATCACGATTCAGCTGCTTCGTGTCATGATATGTCACTACATAAAACTGCCTCAGAATCGAGGGCACTGGTTCCTGTAACTACAGTGAAACCAGATGCACTGGCTGTAGTTCCTATGCGGAAATCTAAGCGATCTGAATCTGCACAGCGTCGGATTCGTAGACCTTTTGCTGTTGCTGAAGTAGAAGCTCTGGTTCAGGCTGTTGAGAAGCTCGGAACAGGAAGGTATATTTCGTGAACCTATATTCGCCTTTCTAACTAATTAAATTTACTTTCAGAAGTCCAATTATTTTTTAAACTCTTTCTTTTTCGCTGTTGCATTTAATATCATTGCCAGTTTACTATTGATATTATTAAGTGCATTTTAGTATGAGAATGGCTTGGTGCTCCTGGCTGAAGCTTTTGAACTTTGTTCAACAGCAATATGAAATTTGGCTTATAGGAAGATTAAATGTTGTGTGTGTAAACTTCTATGCATTGAGAGTTGGTCCATTTAAATTACTGTCTAATCATCTTCATCAATCTTTCTTATACTGCAGATGGCGTGATGTTAAACTGAGAGCTTTTGATAATGCAAAACACAGAACTTATGTTGATTTGAAGGTACAGAACTACAGTCTTTCTTTGCTTTATCATTTGGCAAGATTTTATACTTCCTGCACGTATTGGAAGTTAGCCGAAGCAGTACTGTGATTTGGCCTTGCTTGGAACTTGTAAGCCAGAACTTTTGATTATGTTGGTATTGCTCTTCTGTGCTGTTATATGACTTGAGTTTTGTTTCAGGATAAGTGGAAAACACTTGTCCACACTGCAAGAATTTCACCTCAACAAAGACGTGGCGAACCTGTTCCACAAGAACTCCTGGACCGGGTATTGGCTGCCCATGCTTACTGGTCCCAACAGCAAGCAAAACAGCAACTCAAGTCCCAGCCTGATACCTGCCTTCTCCTCTGAACAAGTGCAAGCAGACGTTAGTTAGTAATAATAATTGTATGTGATTAATATACCATGTAAAAAGTTGTCGAAAGGATGTAAAATAATATTTATTGTAGTAGGTTGCGTACTGTCCCAGTTACTGGACTGGCGCTGTAAAGGGGTGATAGAATAAGAGCTTGCTTGGTTTGCTGATTGCTGACAGACTTCTTGATTGAAGCCATAGAAGGTCGTTTTAGGTGGTTTGGTTCTCCCAGTTGTTGGGTTGGGGTACCATTACAGTGCTTTTTGTAGTACATTTGTTTGTAACCATTTTCAGTGTTTTTGACAACTTGGAACAGAATTGTTTGTACAATGAATAAATCTGCTTATAATTATTTTTGTGTATCATTTCTGCCTTTTTGGTATCATCCAGCTCAAATACTTAGGCCCTATTCGTTATAACGTTAGTGGTCATATCTCCACTCAAATCGAACATTTTGTGTAAAAGAATTTAATTTCAGTTGAAAAATTACATTCAAATTATATATCAATCAATCTCTTATATGTTAAAATCTCGAAACATTACTTGTATGCCAAAATTACTTCATTTTTCTGTGTACATCTCCCTGTAGTGATATATTTGTTCGTGCACTTTGATTTCACTCCTAGGAAGGGATTCAGAGGCTTTGCCCTGCTGCTTTGCAAAATGAAATGACAGAATGTGCTAGGCTCCTAAAATGACAGAGATGGAAGGAAGATAAACTTAACTTCCAGAAGACCAGTTATAATATACTTTTAATATTGCTACTAAATCCAAATAGTATATAAACAAATACTGGAAAAAGATCTGCCCAGGTACTTTTTAGATATTATTCTTAACAGATTTACAACTAAGCACTATATTCTGCAATTTGTACATGTGTAAATCTGTTGACCTGTCTTGTTAATTATTAATTAATTTCATGCTAATATATTTCTTGCTTAATGAAGAAGATTCTGTGTGTAGTTTAGGGGGTGTTTGAATGGCGATTTAATTATTTCATTTGACTCGATGAACAATGATTTGACCTAAAATATATTTAAAATATTCCACTCAAATATTCATTCAAACATAATTTTCACCAAAATCCATCCAAATGTACACTCAAATGTTCATCGAAACAGCCGCTAAGGCATTTCTTTACTCTTAACCCATTGATTTTCATTTTGGGAAGTGTTCACCATTTTACCTCAACACTATTCTTCAACACTTCAACTAACAAAATTCCTTAGACATAACCTGTAAAATTAAGATGTTCTTCTAGAACACAATTGATTTATTGGTTTTTTTAAGAGGCCGATTTGTGTATCTAAACCTCCATGAAAGGTTATGATCATGTCCATATAACCAAAAATAAGTTAAATTTTTTTAAATACCGTTCGTTCATTTGAGTTGTTTTTAATTCGTGATACTAATTAATCGGTGGTAGAAGTTTATATAATTGTTAAGTAGGACACATTACATTGGTTGACTAACACATAATTTAGTAAGTGGAAAACAATGAAGTGGCGTTTGGTGGATCAAAATATTATACTACAATCAAAGAATATTTAGTAAAATAAGAGACTGACATAATATTGTAGAAAAGTAAAATGATAGAATCATAGAATATATTGGAGAATATTTTTGCGATCCCTTAATTTCTAAAGAGTAATCTTGCTTGCTAGCCAAGATTGCCATTTACACACGTACGTATGTATAATGTGGTAGAATGTAAGTACTAAGTATGCAGCTCCTAAACCAACGGTCACATTTAACCTTAGTAACGTAAAATAATAATTATATTGTAATATTAAAAATTAAAAAAATTTAACCTTCGTCACCTATTTTGATTTTGGTTGTGATTGATTTGTATAACACTTTAGTCTTAATTTTAGGACTTGATTTTTGATTTTCGTTTGTAATTATTTCGTTCAGAGCATTATTTGTGTTTTTTGCTCTTATTAATAAAATTATTTGATTGTTTAAAAGAAAAAAATATTGTACAATAAGGATAGAGTGTTTTCCTAAGTAAAGAAAGAGCAAATCAATTGTGGCACATTAATATTGTAATTTTTTATTCATTTGAAATGAACTTATTAATATTGTAAAAATTATGTATGCTTAAAAATTTTAAATAATGACATGTAGTAATGGGATGGGGGTGAAGTACGGGTATGATAGAAAAGTTTCATCACTTAGAGTATGATATAAATAAATAATTAAAACTTTAAATGTCATTTTTCTAAGAATAAGATTATAGGATTTCTCAAGTTAATGAATTCATATATTAATTTTTTAAATTTAAAAGCTATTTATGGGGCAACACAAGTACAATATGTAGTATGAATTATGCCAAGAGTACTACTAGTATTTAAGTTGAATAATGCGTGACCAAATTTGAGGACCACTGTATTAAAATGGATAAAATTCCAATTATTGCATCGAGTAGTATTAATTGGGTCGAACGAATTGTCAATTTTCTTGCCTTACCCTTGTCATTTTAATAATTATTAAGACTAGACAGACACCTAGGAAGCTACGAATATTATTTATCATGGTAGGTTACCTCAATCAAACTTAATCCTTATTTGTAAAAATGCTCGAGTGACCATCTCACCATTCAAATTGAAAATTTATATATAAAGATTTCAATTTCAAATGAAACATGTCACTCAAATTCTATACTAATAAGTTCATCGTGTTAATTATAAAATGTTTAATCGATAAGAAAATAGCTCATTTGCATACTAGGATCCGCAAAATTTTCAGTTGATTATTTTATAAAATAAAAACTATAAAAGGGAGTCGTCTCATAATGTAGTCATCTGTAGGACTGTGTGTCTCGGTGTGAATACGACCATGGACTATTGGACTTAGTCAAAATAATGATTTTACTTTGTCAACAACACAAATATGTAAAGATAACCTGATTATACGACCGTCAATCACTTTTACTGTGTTGTTATTTATATTAGATTCTTGTTTAAAGTCTTCTAATACATCTCCCCAAGTTGCCTTTATTGCCACCTCTTTCTTTATTGTTTGGGATGATTTGCACTTGTGCTATCATTAAAGTTTAATACTATAGTTTAGTTCTTAAAAAAAAACATTTTTGACTGAAACTATCAACCAATTCAAAATTAACATTGTATGAGTTCCGATCATCTGCATCGTCGAAGGATTAGGAGGACCAACGGATGTTTTTGGTGAAGTTGGTCCGCAGTTATCCCATTGAGTAATTTAAATACGTTGGTACAATATATACGATATATTATTTGGAGTCAGTTTAAATACAATTATAACGGTTTAAACTTTAATACACGATAAATAGTGATATAGTGGGACTCGCCGTGGTAAAGGTGCAACGGTGCCAGTTTTCCCATATATATACAGGTATGATTTTCACTATACCCACAAATTAATTTATTTTTACCCCCTCACCAATTTATTTTAGATCAATGTTAAGTTCTCAAACTTTTCAATTTTATATTAGAAACTTCTTAGTATATATTTTCATATATAAATTATGTATTCGTGCCAACTAACTTCATATATTAGGATTCACGCACAAATTTAGGTACAAAATTAAAATAAATACTAAAATTATTTTAAGTTTGTATTTAAATGTGCAAAATATATAATTTTAATGTGAAACTAATTTTAATTATTTGTTATATGTGAAATTATGTGAGACGAAGGTATAAATAAATGGAATATATTTTTTTTCTAAATTGTACTATTATCTTGACCCGCATCCCGGAACAAGAAGTTTAGTTAAAAAATACAAGAAACGTAAATAAATAAACCTTACTGATGGTTAAAATTAGGATACATGTGCTCACTGCTCACACACACATTATAGCAAGTAAACGTTTAGCGTTTTATAAACGTTTTGTTAAATTGTAAAAGAAGTTCTAACTTTTTTTTAATGATATTGTACATCAATAATATAAAATTTATCTAGTAATGTATTTGGTTTAGTGACTACAAATAAAATTACGCTAATATTTCACACTAATACAATGTAAATTTAAACCGATCGGAAAGTTATATTTTTTTGTTCTTCTAAACAATTTTGATGGCTTCACCAGAGCACTCGCTAAGAGTATAGGTTCAATATAAATACATTTTATATGACAACTTTGGATGTATGTATATAATGTTGGTGTGATATATATTTTTTAAATTATATATCCTAATTATTCTGTTAAAATTTAAAATGTTTAGTTAATGAAGATACTTTTTATGATACTTAAAAAGTAAATTCTATTATTTTATACTTTTTTGTTTTGTATTATATATTCCTTTTAGCTTTTATACGTTTTCATTCTCCGTCATTTTTATCTCTACAGGATGATAATACAATATCATACGTCCTGAAACAGTGCGAAATGAATTGTGATCTCTTTTGATGCAGGTATGAGTAAATATTTTTGTTGGATTTTAATCACGGGTGCTGAACTTTCTCATCAGTCTACACTAATGGTTTGTAAATGTTTGATTAAAATATAGCCACACCAGACGAAATAAAAGGTTGTGTTCCGTCCAGTCCAGTTTAGTTCGGTTTAGTTATAATTTATATTTTACTTCAGTTCAGTCCAGTTCAATTCATTTCAGTTTAACTCGGTTTAGTTATAATTTATACAATACTTCAGTTCAGTTCAGTCCAATTCAGTTCAGTTCAATAAAGATCTGTTGAAGAGAATATAGCCGAAGTAATCAACTTGATCCAGATTAAAGTATAATTAGTATAATTAGGAGTTGAATGCACTTTAAATCCTTTTCTTCCAGCATACTCCGAGAAGCTTCATTATAGTTCTTGGAGGAAAAGTTAAACGTAATCAAATTACTCCTGCCTCCCTAAGCTTCGCAATTATTACCGAAACACCCGCGATCATTTTTCATTACTGAATTTGCATCCAGCCCCACAAGTTCACACTTATGACTTATGAGGCCCGAAATTAAACAAAAAGCACACTCCTATCATACATTCATGATTTCACTAAAAAAATAAAAAATACACATTCATGATCATCTCTTTTATTTTTTCCTTAATATGAAAGCTACAATTATCTTTTATATTTTTTACGAAATCTAACAACTAAAATATTTTAGAGATCACTCCACGTAATTAATTCAAAATCAAATGTTGGAAAAATTATACAGATAAGGTTGGATGGCATCATGTTTTATTTTGAATGTATGTGCTGGATATGAATTCAAAGAGGAGAGTCATCGTCATTTATGAAATATAAGGACACAAACAAATATCAGTTATTTATGGAATGGTCATGACATAATGGTTGGTTTAATCGTTTGACTTGATCATGAAGGTGTTTTGTGTCAAAATACTAATGTATTTTTATAGTTAAATTTACATATGTTTTTATTCAAATGTCAAATATCTCCAATGTAAATTCATAATGATTATAAACTAATAAAGGTCCGATCCGAGTTATTTTACTCTCTATCCACAAAAATTATAAATTACTAGGATTAGATAGTATTCTTCACCATTAGGGACAAAAGTCTACTTGTTTTTATAAAAAAGGAAAAAAAAGAGCCTGCTTGTTGGGATCAGGCAGATTTAAGGTAGTGGTATGCAATTATAACCTTGAATAGTAATACTCCCATAATTTGAAGTTCAATTACTAACTTAAATGTAGGTATTACGAAAGAAATATATGTTGAGGCATGATATATATCGAGCTTTATATTTTGTAAATTCATGAAAAGTTCATGTCCAAATCGATTAAGATAGAGTTAAAATTGATTCAATTTTATTCAAATTACGATCTAGTAATTTATTCTATATCGGACATTTTTATAAATTTAAACAGGAGTCTGGAATTAAATTTGTGGCTCCACTAGTAAATGGTAAGGGTCAAGTATCGAAAGTGGAATTTATGTAGAAGCTTCGCGATCAAGATGAAGACGTCTGATTTCAAATGGTAAGTGGGAAATGTAAATTATCAAAACATTACGGATGGTTCTGCAATTTCATTAATATTATAGGGAGTCAATCATAATTTGTCTCAAATGATAGACTACTTTTACGAAATACACTTTTCTTTGGTCTGTTCTGTTCTGTTTTGTTTTGTTTTGTTTTGTTTCTGCATTTATCTATGGAAAAGAAATGAAGAGATATTTATTTGTTGAGATTATATTTATTAATAATTATGCGTACGGATATATATGTGTCTTTGTTTTTCTCTGCTTTACTTTCTACAAAGTTATTAAGAATCCTACACTGTATCTCTACTACTACTCACATTTTCGGTGAAACCCTTTTCGTCCATTTCTCGAACAAATCGAAGGTACGCTCTCAAATTAGCTCAACCCTTTTCTCATCTGTCGGTTCTTTTCTGTCTGTTAATCTTTTTTTTTTTACCGATTTTCTCTTCATTTTTTCTTACACCATCGTGATTCGTGAAGATTTATTGTGTTTAGTACTTGTATGATTCTGTTCTTGTTTCGTATAACTCGCAAGATTTGATTTTTTTGTAGCTCAAGACCAGCTGATTTGTCATTTATGATGATTTTTAGTACTGCTGTATTGATATTTGATACTGTTTTCGATTTATATCGAAATTAAACGATTGTTTTGTTTGTATAATTCTATAATTTAGTAAATTTTAGTGATGTTCTTACATTTGTGGTAGTGTGGAAATGTTCAATCATCTTTTGTTAAGAAATAAATGGTGGCTAGAAAGTCAGGTAGATCGAAGGTCTGTAAAAAAACTGTGGTTCTGTTTGACCTAGGGCAAAAATTGAAAGGGAAATCAATCATAACTGAAATCCTGGGTAGAGGGATTCACGGGGGTATCGGGTTAGAATTAAGTGGATTGAAGGTCTGTAACTCTGTATGCACTGGAAGTACATTAGAAGTTACAAAATGGAGGAGAGGGTTTTGAGCAAATTTATATCTTTACCAATAATTGATCATTGTTACCAGTGGGACTTTCTAACCTTTTACTCATATGAGTTCCCCTTGTACATAAATAGATTTTCTTCGATTTTGTTTTGGTTCTAAAATGCGATCATTGCCGCTAAAATCAGTAGGAAAAACATTTTTTGTCACATCTTTGAGATTTATAGTTAGTCTGGGATCTCCTGTAGAAGATACAATGGGTATGTTTAAGCGATAGAGATACTGAAATACCTTAATATTACTAGCCTTCTTTAGACTCTTTTTGGAATGATTCAGGAGTGTGAGTCACTGAAGCTGATTTTTTTTTTTTTTTTAGGTGTTTGAGGTCCATCCTCAGTTATGGATCCCGAATTCACTGAATTCCTAAACACCAATGGATTCAAGTTCGATGATGGGGATTTTCTATCCAATTACGGGCAGTCCCCAGATCTTATCAATGGTATCAAGCAAAACAATTTGGATCTTGATGTCCTGGATATTCCTTTTGATCCACGCAGCCCAAATCCTGATAACTTTGCACCATCAACCACTGGGAGTTATTCGACAGAGTCACCTGATGATCAAGACTCTGATCCAGTGCTAAAGTTCCTTAACCAGATACTGATTGAAGAAGGCCTGGAAGAAAAGCCTAGCATGTTCCATGACCCACTTGCACTGCAAGCTGCAGAGAAATCCTTGTATGATGTAATTGGTCACAATTACCCGCCAGCTCCATATGATCTGGTAAGCTCAGGTGACCAAACACTGGATAGTCCAGACAGCTTCTTTGGCAATTCCAGTGAGTATACACATAGCAGTACCACTGGTAGTAGCCTCGTGGAACCGCAATGGATTTTGGATCCAGGTGAAAATAATTCTTCATTTGAACAAGGTCGCTTGCAGAATTCTTCGCCGAATTCATACTTGCAAGGCAATTCACAGTCATCATTTGGTACGGCTAACAGCTTGAACGGTTTTCCAAACAACACAACCTCTTTGGAAAGCTCTAATCTACTTCAGAACATATTCAGCAATAGTGACTCCATTTTGCAATTTCAGAGGGGGGTGGAAGAAGCAAGTAAATTTCTTCCAGCCAGTACTAATTTGGTCATAGACTTGGATAAGTATGAGTTGCCACAAAAGTCGGAGACCATCACACCTGCAACTCCGGTAAAAGTAGAAAAGGACGAGATTAATCTCTTCTCGAATGGGTTGAAGGGAAGAAAGCACCACCACCCACACGATGAAGATTCAGATGATCTGGAGAGAAGCAGCAAGCAGTCAGCAATTTACCATGAAGAGGATGAATTGTGTGAAATGTTCGACAGAGTTCTACTTTGCACAGATCCGAATGGGGAGCCAGTTACCTGTGACGAAGATGGAAATGTGCGTATTACTACGGAGACCTCAGTGCAAACAGTAAATGGTTCAAGTGGTGGAAAAGCTCGTTCTAAGAGGAGTGATGGTAAAGGGGAAGCTGTGGACTTGAGAACCCTTTTGGTTAGCTGTGCTCAGTCTGTTGCTTCTGATGATCGAAGGACCGCGTATGAACAATTAAGACAGATAAAGCAGCATTCTTCTCCTACTGGGGATGTTTATCAGAGGTTGGCAAATGTTTTTATATGTGGTCTTGAGGCTCGCTTGGGCGGCACTGGTACTGAGCGGTATTCATCTCTTGCTCGAATAAAGATATCTGCTGTTGAGAAGTTAAAAGCTTACCAGGCTTATATAAAGGCCTGTCCATTTAAGAAGATTTCAATTGGCTTTGCAAATATGATGATTGGCGCCGCAGCATCAGAAGCAACTACACTGCATGTTGTGGATTTTGGGATTATGTATGGTTTCCAGTGGCCTATTCTTATTCAACATCTTGCTGGGAGAGAGGGTGGGCCTCCCAAGCTGCGGATTACTGGAATTGAGTTTCCACAGCCAGGATTTAGGCCTGCAGAAAGAATAGAGGAGACAGGATCCCGATTGAGGAAATATTGCGAACGTTTTGGTGTACCATTTGAGTACCAAGCCATAGCAGTGCAAAACTGGGAAACAATTAAGATCGAGGATTTAAAGATTAGAAGTGGTGAGGTTCTGGCGGTGAATTGCCTTTTCCGATTCACCCAATTGCTTGATGAAACCGTTTTGGTTGACAGCCCAAGGGATGCGGTTCTGAACTTGATCAGGAAAATGAAACCGGATATATTTGTGAATGGTGTTACAAATGGATCTTATAGTGCTCCATTCTTTGTTACACGCTTCAGAGAAGCTCTTTTCCACTACTCAGCATTGTTTGATATGTTTGATGCTACTATTGATCGTGATAATCCACATAGGACACATTTTGAACAGGATTTTTATGGACGTGAGGTGATGAATGTTATTGCATGTGAGGGAGCAGAAAGGGTCGAAAGACCCGAGACGTATAAGCAATGGCAAGCTCGGCACATGAGGGCCGGGTTCAAACCATTACCTCTGGATAACAAGCTCATGAAAAAATTCAGGCATAAGGTTGCTTCATGGTATCACAAAGATTTTTTGTTTGATGAAGATGGCTGTTGGATGTTACAAGGGTGGAAAGGTCGGATTATTACTGCTAGCTCTTGTTGGGTTCCTGCATAATGCATGAAGGGGTTTGAGGGAGGTAATAAAGTTAGGAAGATCAGAGGTAATTCCAGTTCCTCTTCTTTGTTCTTTCTATCTTATGGCTGCTTCTTTTTTCTACAAAACATACACCAACAGAAATATGCATGCTGTAAGAGAATACGAGAACTGAGTGTTTGCAATAACTTGTTCTAAAATTGTGAAGTACTACTACAATTCAATTAGAATCAGATGGAACGATTTAAAAGTATATACTGGTACGATAAAAGTTCAACTTGCCATTTAGGCCGCAGTCCAGTAATCAGCCAAACTCAGATTCTCGAAATCAGTTGCAAACACTTCACTTTAAAATATCTCCACATGCATTTGACACTTTGTTTTCTTCTCTCATCTGTCGTAAATGTATCTCTATGCAGCAGCTGGTTTAAGCGCCTGGTGAGATACACTAGTTCAGCAATAGGTATGGAGTATCTTTTGTGATCAGTGTCTACGCCTCTATATGGATTTGTGCTGCAGTAGTGTGAAGATATTGCAGGGGTGTACATATAGATGATCCCTAACCAACTAATAGACAAGGGCTTGTGCTGAAACTATGTTCGGAAGTATGTTTGAATCGGCTTAGTAGTTGTAATACATGTATGCTTAGGTTCATGTTGTTTTTAGTGTTGTGTTTTGGAATCAGTTTGTAATGGCAATGTTACAGCAGGACTTGGGACTTTGTGCTGTGTTATGTTGTTTTAGGTAACAGAACAGTAGTCAGGATGGCAATGCACTTGCTAATTACTATGTTGTTGTATGAGTAAAGTATGTTATTTTAAATGGATTATAGTTTCTTGAGCATAAAAGATCATAGATTTAAATTATAAATAGGTGCTCCCACCATCCTGAGATATAATATGCAACAAATTATTTAAAATGTACTTCTTATGTTCCGTTAATAATAAAATAATTTAATTTTATACGGTTTAAAAAAAAATATATGGTTAAAAATGAATTTGATATATAAAAGTATGTGGGCTCAATAATGTAGTTAAAAATGAATTGTATTGATAGGTTATTTCTATAAATGTAAAATTATTTAACTTTATTGGATGTTAAATACGAAATATTGTTTCACTTTTAGCGGGACGGAAGGGGCACATATCATTTTGTATTTTGACTTAATTTCAAATGTAAAAACAAGTCTATGATTTATTTATTTTAAGATTACTTTAAAACAATAGAATTAATTTTGAACTGATTATAATTGAATTAAAAAAATTAGAGTATATCATAAGTAATGATATTAATTATTTGAAATATTAATTTTTGTTGTTATGATAAATCATACATAATGTAAAATGGTTTATAGAATAGATGAAAATTTCCAGAGGGAAAATGAACTTTTTAAGAAAATGAGAATAAAGTAACGAGAAAGGATAATTAATTATTGTATGTTTTACTTTGGTCACCTATGATGGAAGTGAGTGAGAAATAGACTTGGTCATGAACTCGTGCAAATGATAAGACTTATTCTTCGGGGATAATATATAATATAGAACATGAAAATAATTAGGGGGACTACAATGTTTAGTCCTAAACAAGACGAAAAAAAAAAAAACTAGAGTGTTGCACTATTATTAGCTTTTGTATGAGTCGAGTTCTCCCTTAACTTGATGGGCTATGGTTCAATCTTAACTTTGACATGATTGATATTGTCATAATGGTTTGATTCGAGCTTCATTTTAACTTTGTGAATTAGTTTTTTTTATCTAAATGTAATCTGAATATAACTCGGCTTGTTTATATTTAAAAAGGCTCGATAGTACTTGGTTCCGATTATATGTTTATATTGCTGTTAGCGAGAATTAAAACTCCGAGTATCAAATCAAATGACTTTAGCTTAAATCTACTTATCCTCCCCTGGACTTGAAATCTAGCTTTTATTAACAAACTAAGTTGAGTTTAATAATAGCTCGAGTCGATTTTAATAAATGAGATATTCAATACGATTTGAATTGTCTAAAATAACTCACTAGCATAAATTTTAAATGTTGAAACCGGCTTTCATTTTAAGCGTGTTCATATATAATAACGTTCTAATTAAGTTAAATGTTTTTATTTGTTGATTACTAATCTCTTTGTATATTAAAAATGAAAATATTATAAATAGAGAAAATTTATGAAATCTCCATAGTTAGAATCCATGACTCCACACACTTCAATAACTTTGATAGATTCATTATATAAATATTACTTGTGATAGTATCCCGAAGACAGAGGCTGTTTGTGATATCGCTGGATCGGTCATTTTCCATTCAAATTGAATACTTTGTAAAAAATTCAATTTCAAGTGAAATAAACTATTAAAATTCTATCTTAATCTGTTTATAGTCATTGTAAAATATAATAAAAGCCGTGATAGAATTCGTATATATATGATATTGTTTATTTATAAGAAATTACACCATTCAGAGCCAAGAATACCTTATCATTTCACCCCAAATAACTCCACAACAGAGCATCTTAATTAGGTGCTCCACTAATTTTACGGCTTTCGTTATTGTTAATAATTTGCAAACACGATCCAACTAGATCTTTTAATTATTATAGTACACGATAGTCGATGATTGAAGAAACTGCAATTACTATATACTACTATTATAATCTAATGTAATTTATAATAATGTGCAATACAATATAATAGTTATAAAGTTAATTTGGATCAAATGTGATGATTAATTAATTTGTCTGGCATTAAGCAAATTAAGGTGGGGATCCAGGGTGATACACTCCTTCTAACCAGAAAACTTCAACATCGATATATATATATCATTTCGAAAGAAAACCTATACTATCAATTCAAAACAAATTAAGGGTCATAGACTCAGAGTCCAGGAGCATTCATTCGGCTAATTAAATAAACAAATCATTTCACTAACCTTTTTATAGTTTATTATTTTCAATTAACCATTTTCTATTTATAATATATTGTACATGACAGTATGACACGATTATGTTACATCATTCAAAGTATCATATAACGACCCGACCGCGAACCACTAATGTATTGAGATCCGCTCTATTGAGTCCGTACGAATTTATTTTTGAATTTTTTTCAAAAGTCCTCGTAGGAGATTATATGGAATGTCAGGTATTATACTATTTCACATGGACATGGTGGACAAAATTGAAAAGTTGAGATCAAACTATCCTGGTTGCATATTTACTTATGACTTACTAGTTGATTTCTACATAATATTTTGGCATAACTATATATTAATCAGTACATGCCATTTTATCCTCATTCCAATGATCCAAAATATGAAAATGGATACTATTCCTGCCTTTTGTGTAGGGCTAACCTTTGAATGGTGTAGACAATAACAAAGTGCTAATAATTGCGATGATGGACCGGCTGCTATTTCATGGAAAGGTCATGCAGCAATAGATCATATACCGACTTGTTTGAATATGATTTATGAGTATGATCAATATCAGTCAGTATTGTTTGCATCCACAATCACAGCCAAATCTTATTGGATCATCAGATACTCGGAATCAATCCATCTTTACATCTAAATTCCCAGCATAATAATTAATTATGTGCAATTGAATTCCGCTTCCCATCTTCAGATCTAAGCATTACCATTGATATAGATTCATTCAAACATTTAACAATGTGCACGACTTCGTTGCAAACGGACAACCTACTCACCACCCACAACTTATTTTGTGAAAATTTGTCACAACTAGGCTAAAATGGGCATAAATCATAATCTATGCCTACTCGATTTCAATATGTCGGTTCTAATTAACTTGGATTATGTTGTATTTTTACTGAGTCGAATTAAATGCCTAATTCATCAAACGAAACAATTTAAACGAAAATACTGGAATGACTGCATACAACCTTAGACATAAATGAAGAAGAATATTGGAACCACTTGCATCAAGATTCTAGAATCCTCATGTTTTGGATATCTATATTTGGGGATAAGATAAGGCTCAAGGCCCTTGTTTAGAAGCTTATCTACCGACTATCATGTGAGTCATCCAAATTTCAATGGTCCATCTCTTTCCCATTTAAGGTTGCCTTGGCTACCACGGTAGAAGAATGGTTTACTCCGACCATTCTATTCCTGCCCATCCCCCACCAGTGTTCTGGTAGGGTAGGATGCACAAGTTGGTACTAGCTATCGAGTTATCTACTCGATGTTAAGCATCAATAATAATGTCATGTTCATACTCAGTATCTTTTATATTTTATTAATATATATAATTTTTCTTTAGTACACAAATTTACAATCAATTAATATAGTCGAGCGCATATTAAACTATTTTTAACATGCAACTCATCCGATTATATTTTTAAATTCACCCGACTAAAAATTCTGGTATTTATGAATCACCAAAGTGTCTAGAAAGAACTCTGTCCATTATCTCACCTGTGACATTCTCGTCAAGAATGACCTAAGACCCTACCTGACCAAATCAACGAACAGACAAGAAATGAACAGCTTCAGGTCCAGGTTCATGCCCCCATGTACCCATGATACTCATTACCATCTTCAATAACCAATAGTACTAACTTTACAATTTTAAACTAATTAACTCTCATTAAACAACACCAACATAATCACCATCGAATCATGACCATTTCTTAAACTTAACGACTGCCAAAAAGTCCAACTCCGATGACTATAAAATACAACCAAACTGGCTCCACTGTTGACAGGATATTCATTTCCATTACAACCTATACTACTTCCAGGAACCTTCATACTTTCTTAGCCACTTAATCTTCATGATTATTGCTCTTAAACAATCCAAACAAATCAACTTCAGTTCATCCTATATAAACTCAAGTCTTCTCCTTTTGCATTGAAAGTTCAAAGTTTCATTTCACACAAACAGCTAATAAAACCAAACCAAATAGTAATACCAATACGCACCTGTTGTTATCTTGCACGCCACGATCTTTGACCCTCTCCAGTACTTATCTTCAATCTCTTATTTCTTGCCATAAAGTTGACTTTACTTCACTTTCTTTCATTCTACAAGTTGATCATGGACACTTTGTTCCAAAAATACTATACTCCTCCAAATGATTTTAATTACCACTCAAAGCCAGTGTTTCGAGACGAAAGTCGCGGTTTTGGTTACGGAAACAGTTACGATGAGTTCCCGATTCCACAGAACGGGTTACTGTCCCCGGTTGATGGATCTTCTTCGTCAGAAGGGGAGGTTTGTGATCCAAAGAAAGAGCTTGGACAAGTCCAGGGTGATGAATCTGATGGGGAGATATTCAAGGAAAGCGATCATTCGAATGCGATCATAACTTTCATAAGCCAGATGCTTTTGGAAGAGGAGGATTTGGAGAACCAGCCATGTATGCTTCATGACTGTCTGGCTCTACAGGCTACTGAGAAGTCCTACTCTGATGTTCTTAACAATAATAGCCTTAGTGAACCTGCTACTGGTAGCCCAAATGGACAGAGCTGTACGACTTCCATTGAGTCTGGTTTGAATCAGGATTGGAATCAAGAAAATGATTTTGCGTCCCTCATGATCTCATCTTCTTCCCAGGTTCAGGATCTGCAGTTGTTTGAGGGATCCGATGCTTCGATCAGCCCGGTTTGGTCCTCGGGTTCATTCAGCTTGACTCAGGCTGAGATTCATTCTGATGGGAACGATGTGAAGAGCGGTTCTCCAGATTTCTATTCGAGAAAGAAGAAAAATCGACAGAGAGAAGATGGAGAGATTTTCCAAGAGGTCAGGAGTAGCAAACTGTCAAGCAGCGTTCGCGAATTCGAGCCCTCGGAACTGTCGGATAAGGTGCTGCTTTGTTCACAGGGAGACCGGGGAGCAACGCTGCAGTGTGCCGAAGAAGGCGAAATCAAGGTGAAGAAGCAAGTTCGTCAAGGTGAGGTGTCAAAGGGATCAAGTGGAAGGCCTAAAAGAGGCAAGAAACAAGGCATTGTGAAAGAAGTGGTGGATCTGAGAAGCCTCTTATTGCAATGTGCACAAGCAGTGTCGAACTTTGACAGCAGGACGGTAAACGATCTTCTGGCGAAAATCAGGCAACACTCATCGCCGTCAGGCGATGGTTCAGAGAGGGTTGCACATTACTTTGCCAACGCCATTGAAGCTCGTCTAGCCGGCAATGGACCTGCATCGTATGTCGGTTGTGTCTTCTCGAAAAGGATATCAGCAGCTGAGATCTTGAAAGCTTACCAGGCCTTCATCATTGCATGCCCTTTCAGGAAGATGTCAAATGTTATTGCAAACAACACAATCAAGAACCTGGCAGCTGGAGCAACAACACTTCACATCATTGACTTTGGGATACTATACGGATACCAATGGCCCTGCCTAATCCATGGCCTTTCGGAAAGAGACGGCGGCCCCCCAAAGCTACGGATAACTGGGATAGACTTTCCCCAACCAGGTTTTCACCCAGCGGAGAGAGTAGAGGAATCGGGTATCCGGCTGAAAAAGTACTGTGAGAGGTTCGGCGTCCCTTTTGAGTTCAATGCTATAGCAAAAAAGTGGGAAAACGTCAAGGTTGAAGATCTTAAGATCAGGAAAGACGAGTTACTCGTGGTAAACTCGTTGTACCGTCTCGATAATGTACCGGACGAGACAACAATGGTGGACAGTCCAAGGGATGCTGTTCTGAAGTTGGTCAGGAAGATCAATCCTAACATGTTTATTCATGGAATACTCAATGGGACGTACAATACACCCTTTTTCGTCACAAGGTTCAGAGAAGCGCTGTTTCACTTCTCATCCATGTTCGACATGTTTGAGGCTACACTAGAGAGAGAGGACCCCCATAGGTTGCTGTTTGAGAAGGAGGTATTCGGGAAAGACGTAATGAATATTTTAGCTTGTGAAGGCACGGAGAGAGTTGACAGGCCTGAGACGTACAAGCAGTGGCATGTACGAAATAAACGGGCAGGTTTCAGACAGGTTCCGTTGGATCCAGAACTGGTCAAGTATGTGAGATATAAAGTGAAGACGAATTATCACAAGGACTTCTCGGTTGATGAAGATGGGAAGTGGATGCTGCAAGGATGGAAGGGCCGTGTGATTCATGCTCTCTCCTTTTGGCGTCCATCCCATAAGTGATAGGTTTATTTATGTGCATGTCTAAGTCTCACTGGCTTCCAGTTCGTATAGCCTACCCTGTATATCTGGGATAAGGGGCTTAGTTTAGTTTTTGCTGTACTGCTATGAGTTGGAAGATTTAGGAAAGTTTTGCCATTTCGAATCTAGTTAGTTCACCGTAATGATTCTCTAGAACACTACTACCAAGTTTCCAACACTTTTTCTGCTTCAATACACAAAGCTTAAACAGTCCCAAGTATCTGTTCCTAAAACTCACTTTCTAGACCAGGTTTAAAGCCTGTAATGGAGAAGGGGTATTTCTTGAATCCAAAAAAATCAAATAAGCAGAAAGACCCAGAGAAAATATATAGAACAGAGGTACAGAAAAAGTATAACTCTTCAGGTATAACAAACAAGTAATGGTGGTATACTAAAAAAGTATACCACTTCAGGTATAACAAACAAACAGTTGCACTAAAAATGTACTAAACCACTCCAGGTATAACAAACAAGTAACAATGGTACTAAAAAAGTTGCAACCTTTACCAATATTCAATTCTAAGTGCAGTTCCTGGAAACACATATCCGACATCCACCAAAGTCCACCTTATCTTGAATATCAAAAGATAATTTATGACTTCTAAAACACAGTTGGTTTTTACTACTTCCTCAGTCCAATCAACAATATCTATTTCGTTTTGATGACTTTTTACTGTTCACTCCAAACACATGTTAATTAGACTATTCTATTGCTCATTTGACTATTCCAGAGCCTTCGCAAATATCCACCGTTAGAGGATTAGCCTTAGACAAATCAAATACATATAGTTCAATTCCTCTTCTAATAATAGTCAGTTTTCCAAAAAAAAAAAAAAAAAAAAAAAAGAAACATAGCAATAACATCATCTTTAGTTCTTACGTTTTCAGTCTTCAGATCATTTGACCTCTCTTTTCACCGTTGTATTTCCCCTATATACTTTTCTTAGTCATATACTCTCTTTTTGAAGAAATCCCAGGTGCTGAAACTCTGTATTTCTCTGTTTCTTGCCTTCATCTTTCCAGTAAATCAGGCTTTCTTTGTCATCTAAAGGGAGAAACCCAAGACCCTTTTAGTTCTTTTCATTCTATCATGAATACTTCAGATAAAGGATTCATGTACGGCCAAGATCCAGGTTACGGAGAGTTTGCACTTGGACATGACTTTCAAGAGTTTCCATCATCTGTTGATGGGTGTTCGTCCAAAGGGGATGTTTTTGAGTATTTATCAGGTCCAAGAAAGGAGTTCTCCCCAGATGATGAGGGTAAGTTGGAAAGCAACTATTCATGTGCATGGATGGCTGTTATAAGCCGGATGCTCATGGAAGAGGAGTCGTCATGCTTGCTTAATGAATCAACAGCTCTTAAAGCTTCTGAGAAATCCTATTATGATATTCTCAATAACTTTGGCGAACATGTCGATAGCCCGAACAGCAAAAGTCGTGGGAGTTCCTCAGAGATGGCAAGTCTTGTTGGCTCCACTACGAATCAAGATCCTTCCCAACTTCGGGATGCTGCATCTCCTGCTATATCATCGGATTTGCAATGGTTCAACTCTTCCATGAGTCCAATTCCGTCCCCAGATACATTGGGTTTGAGATGGCCTGAGATTCAGTTCAATGGAAGTAACGAGGAATATGGGTCTTCTAGTTACATTTCCAGGGAAAAGAAAAACCGTCAAAGAGGAAATGGAGATCATATTCAAGGGCTCAGAAGTAACAAACTGTTCACCAACAGCATCGAAGAATTTGAGCTATCAGAGCTATCTGACGAGGTGTTGCTTTGTAAAAACTTTGGGAGGTTGATGCCAACCTCCAGCGAATTAGGCGTGATTGAAGCAAATAAACAAGTTCACCAAGGTGAGCAATCAAGAGGAAGGCCTAAAGGAAGCAGGAACCTTGGCATCGTGAAGGAGGTTGTGGATTTAAGAAGCCTCTTAATACAATGTGCAGAAGCAGTGGCAAGCTTTGACAGCAGAACAGTTAACGATCTTCTGACAAAGATCCGACAACACTCCTCACCTCATGGCGATGGCACTGAGAGGGTTGCCCATTATTTTGCTAATGCTATTGAAGCTCACTTGGCTGGCACTGGTTCTGCATCGCATCCCATCCATCTCATCTCGAAAAGGGTATCAGCTTCCCAGAAATTAAAAGCTTACCAAATGTACATTGTTGCCTGCCCATTCAGAAAGATGACAAATATAATGGCAAACAGAACAATCAATGAAATTGCTACTGGAGCAACAACACTTCACATTATTGATTTCGGAATACTCTAGAATATCAATGGCCCAGCCTAATTGAAGCTCTATCAAAAAGAGAAGGTGGCCCCCCAAAGCTAAGGATAACTGGGATTGACTTCCCCCAACCGGGTTTTCGCCCAACAGGGTTTGAGGAATCAGGCATCTGGCTGAAAAAGTACTGCGAGAAATTTGGAGTTCCTTTCGAGTACAATGGCATAGCACAGAAGTGGGAAACCATCAAACCTGAAGACCTCAAGATAAAAAAAGATGAGCTGCTTGTGGTGAACTCTTTGCGGTTTGATAATGTAGTAGATGAGACAGACGTTGAGAATAGTCCAAGACAAACTGTGCTGAACTTGATCAGGAAGATTAATCCAAATATATTTGTTCATGGGATAATGAACGGGACATACAACACCCCTTTTTTCATCACCCGGTTTAAGGAAGCCTTGTTTCACTTTTCATCCATGTTTGATATACTTGATGCAACTGTAAAAAAGGACCACCCTCATAGGATGTATTTCGAGAAGGAAGTTTTTGGCAATGATGTAATGAACATTATAGCATGTGAAGGGGCAGAGAGAGTTGATAGGCCAGAGACCTACAAGCAGTGGCAGATACGGAATAAGCAGGCAGGTCTCATTGGATCGGGAGTTGCTGGAGTTTGTCAAATATAGAGTTAAAACATATTTTAATACAGATTTTTTTGTTGCTGAAGATGGGAAGTGGATACTGCAAGGATGGAAGGGTCGTGTAATTTATGCCCTCTCCTTTTGGCGTCCATCCCATAAGTGATAGGGTTGTTTATGTGCATGTCTGAGCCTCACTGGCTTGCAGCTAGTATAGCCTACCGTATGTATCTGGGATAAGGGGCTTAGTTTAGTTTTTGCTGTACTGCTATGAGTTGGAAGGTTTAGGAAAGTTTTGCCATTTCGAATCTAGTTAGTTCACTGTAATGATTCTTTAGAACACTACTACCAAGTTTCCAACAATTTTTCTGCTTCAAGAAACAAAGCTTAAAACAGTCCAAGTATCTATTCCTAAAAGACACTTTCTAGTCCAAGTTTAAAGCCTGTAATGGAGAAGGGGTATTTATTGGATCACGAAAAACCAAATCAGCAGAAAGACCTAGAGAGAATATATAGAACAGTGGCACTAAAAAGTACTAAACCACTTCAGGAATAACAAACAAGTAACAGTGAGTACTAAAATGTTGCAATCTTCACCAATATGCCTAATTACAAGTGCAGTTCCTGGAAACGTATCCGACCCTCACCAATGGCATCAAAGTCCTCCTTATCTTGAATATCGAAAAGAGAATTTTATGGCTTGTAAGAACACAGTTGGTTTTTATTACTTCCTCAGTCCAGTCAACAACATCCTACTTTTTTGTGATTTTTTTACTGTTCCTTCCAAACACATGTTCATTTGACTATTCCAGAGCCTTCCCTTTTTTCCATTATTAGATGATTAGCCTTAGACAAAACGAATACATACACTTCAATTCCTCCTATAATAATAGTCATTTTCCCAAAAGGGTTCAAAAGGAACATAGCAAAAATATTCATCTACGGATCTTACTTTTTCATTCTTCAGATCATTTGACCTCTCTTCTCACCGTTGTATTTCCCCTTCATACATTCCTTAGTCACATACTTTCTCTTTGAAGAAATCCCAGGTGGTGAAACTCTGATTTTCTCTGTTTCTTGACTTCATCTTTCCAGAATTAGACTGTCTTTGTTCTTCAATTGGTAAAACTCAATTAAAAGGAGAAACCAAGAACCCTTTTGTTCTTTTCAGTCTATTGGATATTAAGCTATCATGAATACTTCAAATCAAGGATGCTGTGCTCCAAAGAATTCCAATAACCCGTCGATTTCTGAGACAAATGGCAGTTCTGAGTATGGCCAAGATCCAGGTTGCGGTGAGTTTGCACTTGACTTTAGCGAGTTTCCATCTTCTGCTCATGGGTGTTCATCCGAAGGGGAAGTTTTTGAGTATTTATCTGGTCCAGGAAAGGAGTTTTCCCCAGGCAATGAGCATGGGGGTAAGCTGGAAGGCAACTATTCAAGTGCACAAATGGCTGTTATAAGCCGGATGCTCATGGAAGAGGAGGAGTCATGCTTGCTTAATGAATCATCAGCTCTTAAAGCTGCTGAGAAATCCTATTATGATGTTCTAAATGGCGGACATGGCGATAGCCTGAACAGCCAAATTCATGGGAGTTCCTCGGAGATGGGAAGTCTTGTTGGGTCCTCTACGAATCAAGATCTCGAGTCCCCACTACATTATCCTTCCCAACTTCGGGGTCCTGCAACTTCTGCTATATCGTCGGATTTCCAATGGTTTAACTCTTCCATGAGTCCAATTTGGTCCCCAGATTCACTGGGTTTGAGATGGCCAGAGATTCAGTTCAGTGGAAGTAACGAGGAATATGGGTCTACAAGTTACTTTTCCAAAGAAAAGAAAACCCGTCAAAGAGGAAATGGAGATCCTATTCAAGGGATCGGTAGTAACAAAGTGGTCGCCAACAGCATCGATGAATTTGAGCTGTCAGAGCTGTCCGACGAGGTGTTGCTTTGTAAAAAGTTTGGGAACTTGATGTCTAACTCAAGCGAAATAGATGAGACTGAAGCAAATAAACAAGTTCACCAAGGCGAGCAATCAAGAGGATCAACAAGGGGAAGGCCTAAAGGAAGCAAGAACCTTGGGGTTGTGAAAGAAGTTGTGGATTTGAGAGGCCTCTTAATACAATGCGCTGAAGCAGTGGCAAGCTTCGACAGCAGAACAGTTAACGATCTTCTGACAAAGATCAGACAACACTCGTCACCTCATGGCGATGGCAGAGAGAGGGTTGCCCATTATTTTGCCAATGCTATTGAAGCTCGCTTGGCTGGCACTGGTCCTGCATCGCATCCCATCCATTTTATCTCGAAAAGGGTATCAGCTGCTCAGAAATTAAAAGCTTACCAGATGTACCTTGTTGCTTGCCCTTTCAGAAAGATGTCAAATATAATGGCAAACAGAACAATCAATAAAATTGCAATTGGAGCAACAACACTTCACATTATTGATTTTGGAATACTCTACGGATATCAATGGCCCATCCTAATTGAAGCTTTATCAGAAAGAGAAGGTGGCCCCCCAAAGTTAAGGATAACTGGGATTGACTTCCCCCAACCGGGTTTTCGCCCAACTGAGCGAGTTGAGGAATCAGGCATCTGGCTGAAAAAGTACTGCGAGAAATTTGGAGTTCCTTTCGAGTACAATGGCATAGCACAGAAGTGGGAAACCATCAAACCTGAAAACCTCAAGATAAAAAAAGATGAGCTGCTTGTGGTGAACGCTTTGCGGTTCGATAATGTAGTAGATGAGACAGTCGTTGAGAACAGTCCAAGAGAAAGTGTGCTGAGCTTGATCAGGAAGATCAATCCCAGTATATTTATTCATGGGCTAATGAACGGGACGTACAACACCCCTTTTTTTGTCACGAGGTTTAGGGAAGCTTTGTTTCACTTCTCATCCATGTTTGATATACTTGAGGCAACTGTAGCAAAGGAGGACCCCCACAGGATGTATTTCGAGAATGAAGTTTTTGGCAATGATGTGATGAATATTATAGCATGTGAAGGTGCAGAGAGAGTTTATAGGCCGGAGACCTACAAGCAGTGGCAGGTACGGAATAAGCGGGCAGGTTTCAGGCAGATTCCACTGGATCGGGAGTTGCTCAAGTTTGTCAAATGTAGAGTTAAGACAAATTTTAATAAAGATTTTTTTGTTGATGAAGATGGGAAGTGGGTACTGCAAGGATGGAAGGGTCGTGTAATTCATGCTCTTTCCCTTTGGCGTCCATCACAGAAGTAATTGATTTGGTTAGAAAATGATTACACATGTGCATGACAAGCCTTGTTAGCTTGCAATTTATATGCATCCTATATATTTGGTATGCAAGGCTTAGTATTTGGTGTAATAAGATGAGTTTGAGTGTTTAGGAAATTTTGCAATTTCGCATACACTCTTGAAATGGTTCCCCAGACATTCCAAGTTTCCATCACTCAGTATGAAAGTCCTGAAATCTCTTGTTGATTGAAAAGAATCTGCTATACTAAGATACTAAGAAAGGAGTTCACTACCTACATCTGATCTTGAAAAGCAAGATCAGAGGATTTGAGCACTCTAAAAAGATTTAAATTAAATATCTAAATCCAAGCTCAAGTTCAAAAATAGGTTCTGGGTGTAAAGTGTGAGTCCTCAGATCACGAAACAAGCCTATATACATAGCTGCGGAAACATCCACGGAAAAAGAGGAAAAAAATAGTCAAATAGTAGCAGCCTCTGCTACTGCTACTACGGCATTGGTTCAAGGAACCTACATAGAGTACCCAACATAACCGAATAATTTGTTTGCACCAGTAATACATGGTACCACACATACCACATATTACATATAATCACAACTTGCACATCAAGATACAACGTGATGACATAACAAGGTTAAATAGAAAGTATGAGTATATTGAATAATATGGGCACGTACACACTAGGCACTAAACGCCAGCTACCAAAATCAGATACGACAATGTTACTACAGACAGGCAACCTCTGTGCCAAAATTGTTAATAATTAATTTCAATGTTGAAAAACCACAAGTATACAGGGCAACAGCCAGAAACTCTTATGAATTACCTAAAGAGCTTACCTTGTTTTGCTGGGATACTTGGGAGGCCGGAGGACATTCCAGTCTAGCTTTTCTTGCTTGCGATGTTTCTGAGAACTATGATTGCTTCCCGGAGATGAGCTTTTGCTGCCTTTCTTCAATTTGTTTCCATAAGATGGCTGCATTGTTATGTCAGCTTGCTTCCTCTTAAGATTTCCATTTGAACCACTGTTCAAGGCGTCTACTTCCAACTTGTCCAAATTCTTACTGGGTGAGCCATTCTCTCTGTAATGATGGAAAAAAGAATTCACAAGTCAATATCAGATTATTTGATAACCCTCCTTAACATTATCGAACTAAAAACATAAAAATAACATGATTAATGTTTTAAAGCAATCCTTGTACATGCCCTTCAACATTTTAAGAATGACACATAACAGGCTATGGCATGACTCATGAGACATGACGAACTTTAGCCTGTCTGCAGTAAGTGTCTGCAGTAAGTTTGAAGAACAAGAACCTACAAATATCTCTACGAAGTCATTAAAGGTTCTCTGTCAACTAAATAAGCTAAGTTGCCAAACAGTAAGTTTTGGAGACCTGGAAGGAAAACAAAAACAGTACTGAAATGTCGGCCTAGAATAGTTCAGGAGTTCCTCTTTGTCCCATCCCATTAAACATTTAAAAGTCACCCCGGGAATTACCAGAAAATTAATAGGGAATACTGAGAGTAGACAAGACTGACCTACTGGATGCCGTTTCACTTTGTTTGCTAGAATTTGCAGCAAAAGACTCATTTTGACTAGGGTCAGATTCTTCACCATAGAGTTTCTAACAAAATAAATATTTGATATGAGATGTCCGAAAAGTATATATTTATGTGAAAGGAATATAGAAGCTGGAAAGTTATGGGATATAGGTCATTTGAAACCCTTGTACTCACATCAATAGAAGGATTAAAACTTAAAAATGACATTCGGCCTCTTGGTGCTTCAGGTAGGGTATCACCTTCAACTATAACAACACTGCATATGAAGAAGCATTGTAATATGATAAAGGAGCACTCCACATAAAATGCAATAAATGTTATATTGATTCATGTCATGACCTGAGCAATAACAATCAATTTTACACACACGATTCACGTCGATATAATTACATTAAGAGTTTCCATAGAGGATGCTTGCAAGAACATATACGGGTGATATAATGATCCTACTGGAGAGAATGACAGATTATCAGCTGATAGGTAGGTGATATTGAACTTCCCACCATACAATCTAATTTGTAACGTCACCTCTTTATCTAAGTCTTACTCTTTCAGATCACCAAGCAACAGGGTTTGCCTAATAAAGCGGAACCCCAAAGCCTCACATAACATGTATAACGATGCAAGAACAATCGTGCAAATGCGCAACGACACATATGGATGCATATACATATATATATATATATATATATATATATATGTATATATATATATATATATATATATATATATATGTATATATATATATATATGTATATATATATGTATGTATGTATGTACTTACTCCTATGTGTTATTATGTGTACAAGGACCAACCAATAAGGTAGTACTAAAAGGCATTTAAACACGTGGGCACTCATAAACTTGCTAACCCAAGAATGGATTAGTTATCAAAGACAAACACAAGCAATTCAATTGACATTTGACAGAAACAATCCTATCAAGCACATTGACAAAACTCGATTAATTGAAAGGTTACCATCGTTTAAGAGCACTTGTGGAAGGGAAATCTCCAGCAAGTTTAACATCAACTTGTTCCACTTCTTTATTACTTGTTTTGTCCTCTCTCTGAGATGCCCTTTGCATAAACTGAAACATCACACAAAATACACAAGTATAAAGTCGCAATAGTCTAGTATTGAGCTTTTAGACTGATAACTTATGCATAAATCAAGAACCCAAATAAAATATAAAACAACCAGGATTGGATGCAAAAGCTTTTTTCGTAGTAGACAACAAAAATTAATTGCAATATAAAGTACCTTCAAGCTCTTCAACGTGGTGGAAAGCTCTCGTTTAGACATTGTAAATTCGATCTTCGAAACTGATTCTGCAACGACCCTAAAATAACGGAACAAAATTAACTTCTTTATTTGGAAAAAGCCCTTCAACAATCAAAAGTTAAAACTCTAGCACAAGTCTAAAAGACACAAACAGCAACTAACTAAAACGCAATCCACAAGTACAAAGCGGCAAAATCATTTATTTAATCCAAAATTCAACGACATGACAACCCCACTCTTACCTCAAACAGCCTCGTAAAATTTGTACCCAAATGGGTTTTAATTTCAAAAGGCAGAAGAGTGACCTGATATCTACCATGTTTATAAAATTAGTTTAGAAAATGCAAAAAAAATAAGTTTCATGATTAACTAGTTACTCAGCTAGCAAGAAATCAGCAGACCAACGAGTCCAACCATCTGAACTCACGACAAAAGTAAAGATACCGAAACAAAATCTATTGTATCTAATAACAATTAACAAGTGTGTTAATTACATACACAGAACAAGTAATTCCCAATACCAACAAGTCAATCAATCAATCATCTCAATTAACGAAATCATACAGCTAATCTTCTAAACAAACTAAGCATGAATTCGCATATTCAGCAGCTCAATACATTCATCACATGAGCTCCTATCAGCTTTAAGATTAAACTAAACGATACGAATAGCTAAATTGACTCAAACAGTTGAAATCCAGCCACAAAAAAATCAGCACGCAACACATCGTAATGAAATCCAATCTATACAGATTGAGTCCGGTAATGGAATTGAAATCCCCCTTAAACTCTAAAAGCAGGAGAAAAAAGTTAAGAAGCTACAAAGCCAAACACAGTATCAAGCCTCCACAAATTTTCGACGCGGGAAATTAAAGAAAGGAGGCGAAAAATCAGAGCAAGAAACTTACCGAGCAAAAACTGTAGTAGTAGAAGAGGACTTGGGAGAAGAAGAGGTGTCTTTTATATTGGAAAAAATCTGGAGATGGCAGAACAATACTAGAAGAATTGGGATTTATTTTATTTTAGGTAATAATATTTTTAATATGATAATAGAACAGGGAAAGGTTAAAATTCGTAAATCATTAGGATGGGCTTAGTAACGTATGTCTGGGCTAACACTTAGAATCAGGCCCAAAAACAAATTCACTAATTTCTTAATTACTACGTCGTCTCACGCAAACCTCCTACACACAACAAATAATGAACAAAGTGCATCTTTCCGGCATAGCTTCACATAAATACTTAGGGGCTGATTGGCATGGCATTTGAATGGGGATTTTTGTGAAATTGTGTTTGGAATGGAATTGAAATTGAAATATTTGAAGCGTATTTTAGGCCAAATCACTGTTCATCGAATCAAATTGGGGCATTTAAATACTTGGCCAAACAGCCCCTCAAACATTTAGAAAGAACGCTTGATTTATGTGTAACTTCTCTGTTTCAATTAACAATTAAGTATTAATTGAGTTGTATATCTAGCATGTTTTGATTAGGTATTAATGCGTCTTTTAGGGTTTTAAAATTTCACTTATCACAGGTGGGATGCTATCCAGTATTTGAACAAGAAACATAATACGACAACGTAAAACGGCAAAATTTAAAAAGTATAATCACGTTATTCTAACCTTTAACATATTTTCAGGTTGAAGTTGAATCTTGTACAAGTTAGTTGTGTGGCCACTTGCATGTAAGTTAGAATTTGCCACTGAATTTGCCACTTTGGTAAGCTTTAGATCTTACTCAAATGATTTAGTTCACAAGATACAATATCAAATATCAACAATAGAAACTCTATAATAGAAGTTTCTTCGAACATGAATGGTGAATTGCATCTCGAATTTTTAAGTGTAGAAAGTGTGGACTTTGGTGGAGTAACCATAACTTTTTTCGCACAATTCCCCAAACAATCAAAACTAGTTTAATTGGATGAAATTGGATTCGCAAACGTCAGTATATCCTTCTCCTTCAAATATACCTAGCTAGATCATACTCGGAGCAAGTCAATTCTAAAAGGCATAAGTGAAATTGGCAGGGTAATAACATAACTGGTGACTCTTTTTATTTTTATCGTCACACATGAACCGTAAGTCCATAACTTAAACTTCAGACTTGGTCCTAATTCCTCAAGTTACAAAAGCCCAATTTCATTAAGGATCTGCATGATCTTTGAAGGTATAGACTGTAGAAACAAGTGCACTAGAACAATCAAAAAGAAAATAACAAACGTGTAGAATTAACCTAAGAATCATATTGTTAGAACTTCAATTTCCATAAACAGAATGATACACAAAGTGATCATTTATCCTGAGTACAATGAGGAAAGAACTGAAAACAACAAATCAGGACTTATTTGCTGGTTTTAGCC
>JAYMSP010000126.1:0-78120 GCA_036897095.1 Plantago elongata | reverse complement strand
CCCCCCCCAAACAAAAAAGGGAACCAAGGTACTCTTTGGGGGGGGGGGGGAGATCAACGGTGTCTCATACTCTGTGGCAAAACACCATAGTAGTCAAACGGTAAGGCCTGAGCTCAATGATCACAGAGTGTCAGACACCTCTTCATCTAATTTGATTGTTAGCTTCTCAGACCAAGAATCTAGGCAACTAATCAGTCCTCACAATGATGCTTCAGTTATTTCAATATTTATTGCAAATTGATTTACGAAGAGAGTTCTCATTGATAATGGGAGCTCTGCTAATGTCATTTTTCAAGGAGCTTTGACAGAAATGGGTGTAAATGAGACCGCCATCCTCCACCAACCAACAACTCTATATGATTTTAGTGGGGAATGCAAGTATACAGTTGGGAGTGTTACCCTCCCCGTCTACGCAGAAGGCGTCAACTAGGGGTGTAAATGAACAGAACGTTCGTGAAAAGTTTGTGAAAAAAATCGGTCAACACTCGGTTCGTGTTCGAGTTTGGACCCAATATTTGTGAAATGATGTTATAATTTTTTTAGTTTATATAATTATTTTATAACATTTTAATGGGAAGTTTTTGTATTTTTATTGTATTATAATTAATTTTATTTCGTTCACAAACCGAAATCAAATGTTAACGAAGAACACGAACTTGTTAAAATTTTATCGAACTGAACACGAACAAAAAGTTAAGATGTTCATCGAAATGAACACGAATAAACTCAAATTGTTCGGTTCGTTCGGTTCGAAATACACCCCTAGCGTCAACCTACCGACGAAGTTTCAGATCGTAGATAGTCCGTCAAGCTACAATGCCATCCTTGACAGACCATGGATCCATGAGATGTAAGCGGTGCCTTCCACCTACCATCAGGTTATTCGCTTCCCAACCAAGTGGGGGGTGAAGGAGATCTTCGGTGAACAGCGTGATGCAAGGACATGTTGCATGGAAGCCTTAAAACCAAAGGCAACCGAATTATAGCAATTACAACAACTCAACCCCCCAATCGATCCAGACCGGCCAGGAATGTAAGAGCTCGATGAAGTACAGATCCACCCAGACTATCCAGATCACAAGGTTCATATTGGGGCAAGGTTGAGGCCAGAGATAAGGGAGCAACTTATCACTTTCCTTAAGGTACACCTTGATTGTTTTGCTTGGTCTCATGCAGATATGACAGGGGTCGACCAGGTTAACACACACAGGCTCGAAGTCGACCCAGACTACCCACCAGTCAGACATAAATGAAGGAAGTTCGCACCAGAGTGGAACAAGGTTATCAATGAAGAGGTCCAGAAGCTACTTGACATTGGGTCAGTCCGTGAAGTACATTACCCAGACTAGCTGGCTAATGTTGTGATAGTAAAGAAGAAGAATGGCAAGTGGCGAGTATGCACCGACTTCACTGATCTCAACAAAGCATGCCCCAAGGACTCCTTTCCACTCCTACACATAGACATGCTAGTGGATGCTACAGCCAGACATGAGCTATTAACTTCATGGACGCCTTCTCGGGGTACAATCAGATACTGATGCACCCGGAGGATCAAGAGAATACAACCTTCATCACCGAAAGAGGTACTTTTTGCTACAAGGTCATGCCATTTTGATTCATGAATGCAGGAGCCACCTACCAGTGCTTAGTCAACCGCATGTTCGCTAGCATGCTGGGGGACACCATGGAGGTGTACACCGACGACATGCTAGTCAAGTCACTGGTAGCCAACCAACACCTAGACCACCTTCGACAAGCCTTCGCGGTTCTCCGCAGGTATAACATGAAGTTGAATCTAACCAAGTGCTCGTTTGGAGTGTCCTCCAGGAAATTTCTTGGGTACTTGGTCACACAAAGAGGTATTGAGGCTAACCCTGATAAAATTCATTCAATTGCTAATATCCCTTCCCCCAAGTGTGTTAAAGATGTGCAGAAGCTAACTGGGAGGCTAGCAGCCCTCAATAGGTTCATACCCAATTTTTTCGAGAAGTGTCGTCCTTTCTTCGACACCTTACAGAAGGCTAAAGACTTCCAGTGGACAAACGAATGCGAAGACGCCTCACAACAGATCAAACGTTACCTCACCACATCTCCAGTACTCTTGAAGCCCAAGGCTGGAGAGATTTTGTTCATCTATCTAGCGGTCTCCGACACCGCACTAAGCGGGGTCTTAGTCAGAGAAGAAGATGGAAACCAGCTCCCAGTCTACTACGTGAGCAAATACCTCCTATACGCTGAGACACGATACAGTCAACTGGAGAAGCTAGCCTTAGCATTAGTCACTACAGCAAGGAAGCTATGCCCTTACTTCCAATGCCATTCAGTGGTTGTCCTAACCAGCTTTCCACGCCGCAATATTTTACACAAGCCTGAGGTCGTCTTTGGTAGACTGTCCAAATGGGTGGTCGAGCTCAGTGAGTATGACATCTCCTTCCAGCCTCGCACAACCATCAAATCGCAGGCACCTGTAGACTTCATAGCATACTTCACCCCAACTGAACTGTCCCAAGCCATAAAGGAGTTGTTTTGTCTACAGGAGAAGGACAACCTACCTTGGAAGCTTTCAGTCGACGGTTCCAGTAACACTAAGGGAAGTGGACTAATTGTAGCTCTCACTTCGCCAGATGGAGACACCATCCAAATAGCCATTCAATGTGGATTCAAAGCAACTAACAATGAGCCTGAGTACGAGGCACTTATAGATGACGGTTCTAATAACACTGAGGGAAGTGGACTAGGTGTAGCTCTCACTTCGCCGTATGAAGACACCATCCAGAGAGCCATTCAATGTGGATTCATAGTAACTAATAATGAGCCTGCGTACGAGGCACTTATATATGGCCTCAACCTAGCTCGAGACATGGGCGTGAAGAACATCAAGGTACATGTAGACTCATAATTAGTGGTTAACCAGTTGCAGGGTTCATATTAGACCAGGGATACAAAAATGGTGGCCTACCTGAAGTTGATCAAGGAGTTGCAGTCCTCATTCGAGGAATTCACTATTTTGCAGGTATCAAGGGAAGATAACAGCCATGCAGACGCCCTAGCCAACCTAGGAGCGCCGTCAGCACAACAGTGCCAATGACGATCTCATTAGTCTATGCGCAGTGGCCCGTAACATGGAAGAGAGAAGACACCAACAACACAGTCGTTGAAATCATGATTGAGCCGACTTGGATGACTCCCATAATTTCATACTTGTCAGACGGAGTACTTCTAGAAAGCAAGAGCGAAGCAAGGAGATTGAAGGCTAAAGCAGCCCGTTTCACGCTACTCGATGGCCAACTCTATAAGAGATCCTATTCAGGTACCCTACTAAGGTGTGTAACAGATAAAGCCAAACATGTTATGACTGAATTACATGCAGGTGAGTGTGGCAACCACTCTGGAGCCAGGAGCCTTGCACATCAAGCACTTACAACATGATATTATTGGCCAACCATGAAGGCCGGTGCAACAGACTTCTAAAGAAGGTGTGACCCATTTCAAAGACACTGACAAATCAGTCATCTCCCACCTGAAAAGTTGCACCCATCCACTGCTCCATGACCTTTCATGAAATGGGGAATGGACATAGTTGGCAAGCTCCCCAAAGCTCCTGGTCAAAGAGTATTCATACTAGTTGTGACAGACTACTTCACTAAATGGGTAGAAGTGGAAGCCTTCCAACAGATAAAAGATTACGAGGTAAAGACTTTCATATGGAAACATGTCATTTGCAGGTTTGGAGTCCCAATGAAATTGTCACATACAATGGACCTCAATTCATAAGCTATGAGTTTCAAGATTTCTGCCAAGAATGGGGGATCAAGCTTACCTTCTCCACCCCACGCTATCCCCAAGCCAATGAGCAGGCAGAATCAACCAACAATACCATCATGAACACCCTCAAAAAATGACTCCAGAAGGCAAAAGAGAAGTGGGAATACGAACTTCCAGTCGTCTTGTGGTCCTACCGAACCACACTACGGACTCCGACTGGGAAAACACCGTTCAACATGAATTATGGAACTGAGGCAGTCATACCCATCGAAGTGGGATTACCTACAACAAGATATAAAATAGTCGACGAGCAGACCAACGATGAAACATTGGCACATGAGCTCGACTTGGTTGATGAACTCAGAGAAAGAGCCATAGTCAGGAATGCAGCCTACCAACATAAGACTGTTCAACACTTCAACAAGAACATACGCTTAAGAACATTCAAACAAGATGACTGGGTTTTACAAAAGGCATTCCAAAACACCAAAGAGAAAGAAGACGGCAAGCTTGGACCAAATTGGGAAGGTCCCTACAAAATCACCAAGGTGGTAGGCAATGGAGCTTATAAGCTGGAAGCCAGGGACGGTCGGCCAATAGGCAACAGTTGGAATGCCATCCACTTGAAGAGGTACCACTTCTAAGGTTACGTTTTTTGCACCTTAACATTTGAGATTGATTTCTCCTGAGACAACCGACTTAACCAGGGGCTAGCTGGTCATCTAACCCAGCTAGGCAAGTCGGTATACCGCCCCACTACCCCCAAACTTCCCAAGGGGGTCTAACACTCTCGCAGATAGCCGACCACTAGGCAAACAAGTCCATGAAGGACCGCTAAACATAAGGGTCCAAGCTGCCACATATTAGAGGGACAACATGCCTCCAAAGGCTAAGGTATAAACCAATTTTGTCTAAATGAGATTGATTTCTCCAAACACAACCGACTTGACCAGGGGCTAGCTGGTCATCTAATCCAACTAGGTAGGTTGGTACCCCCCCCCCCCCCCCCCCCCCAACCTTCCTAAGGGGGGGCTAACATTCTTGCAGTTAACGCGACTAGTTAGACTAGCAATGAAACCGATACCATCCATCACAAAGTCCAAACAAGTAGACAACGACTGGATGGCGCACCCAAACAATCAACATTCATCCATGATCAATGTATTACCGTCCAAATTATTTCTATGAGATTGAATTTTCCAACACAACCGACCTGGTCAGGGGCTAGCTGGTCAACTAACCCAGCTAGGCAGGTAGGTCAATCGCCCCACTCCCACAAACATGTCCAAGAACATCGATTACAACCATTTCTTGGGTGACACTGCACGTGCATGAACGAATAAGTGTCTTCCTGACACGTTCAATCTCCAAGTGACCACTAAAAACACTGCTTAGTCAGTACAAACCGCCTATCACGTTGACAACAACCGTATGGCATCACATTTGTTCTCATTTGCTTCAACTTTTTCAAATCACACATCGCGCCACGAGCAGCTCAGTGCTTTGAACAGGTTGAAGTGATGAGAATTAATGGTCACTCTTATACAAAGAACTCGTCTGAAACGACGACCATAAGCCAAGCACCAGCCTCTAAAACTTGGACTGAGGGACAATCTTCAAATGGTTGGGTCCATCTTGACAAAAACACGACACTCCCAACTTAGCTATCTGTCGGACAAAGGTAGAGTCAACTATCTGACTGACATACAAAGATTGACACCCCAGCCGACTGAACAGACACGACGCCAGACGAACGAGTAGAGTGATAAAAGTTCAAGTACCACTCTTTCAGACTGGAACTTCAACTGGGGGACAAACTTAGTATACATGGTCGGACTGCATCGGTCGCTTCTCCTAGAGGTTAGTTCGTAGCATTTCGGTCAAGTTAGACAAGCATAGTTATATGAGTTTTATGTCATTTCTCAAGTTGGGCTCACAAGGCATGCACGGTTACAAGAATTTCAGTATGCCTTACTACCGTGAACCGCACATAAGAAAAACATTTTTATGAAAACGTTATACCTCTTATAGTCGATTGTTTATGCTCATTGAAGTTATGTGTTCGAAATTCTATATGTTATTATTCTTGTACATATTCACATCAAGACTTTAGCAACCTACCGAATCACTCCCAAAAAAGACTACCAAACATGAAACTTGAACATCAAGAAGGCTAAAGTCCTACAAGTTTGAAAACATCCGAACATACATAACCAATCCAGCCCCACTGAAGGTAATGCAAATTACAATGACCTAACACAAACAACACGAAGTGCAAAATAATCCAACCCGACATAAAGGGTGATGAAAGCAAAGTCATAGTGGCAAAAGTTCCACAGGCTTACAAATTCCAAAAGTTTTACCATCTAACAAGAAAACCACTAAATACTACCAACTCCACCGACTCCCCCCTACGGTCGGCCACCAGGTCGAGCGGGAATCGGCACACGCGCCTCGGTCAGATATGACTCACACCTCCTGACTCGCTTCTCAAAGTAATCCCTCTGTTCTCCCCTTAAAACTCTTATACATAACGCATGCTCATTCAAGATAAAGTTGTGACTTGCAGTCTGCCTAGCCATGGCAAGCTCCTCTCTAGAAACTTGCAACCCCGCCTTCAACTTGTCATTCTCTCTAGTAACCGAAGCCAACTTCCCCTCAAGCTTGGCAGCTCTAGTCGTAGGGGTTGAAATGGTTGGTTAAAAACCATAACCATGACCATAACCAACTAATAACCATTTATTTTTTCTAAACGGTAATTAACCATAACCGTAACCGTTTAGCAACCGACCGGTTACAATCATAATAGGTTCGATTTTTGGTTACGGTTAAAAACCGTTAAAAAGATTTTTTGCGAAAAAAATTATTTTTTGCAATTTTTCACCTCGAGTAAGAAAGAATTTTCAAAAAACCGATCAATAACCTGAACCTATGGTTATTTTTGGTTATACGACCTAACCATAACCGGTGAGAAATTTTTCGATTATGGTTATTATTAATTGGTTATGGTTATGGTTATAACCTAAATTAGAATAGTGGTTATGGTTATGGTTTTTAACCAACCATTGCAACCCCTATCTAGCCGCTTCACGCTCAACATCGGCCATACCCTCCTGATACTTGGCCAACTTCTCCTTGGACTCCAGTGCATCGCTCTCGATACGCTTGTTATTCCTCTTGAGCACCAAGATAGAATGCTTAGCTTTTCGACACTCCTCTCTGATAGAAGCTGAATCCGCTTCAAACAACTGCACGGCCCTACCCATGTACGCCGCGGCACTCAAGGCCTATCAGAAAAACATCAAGAGTCATGACCTAATACGAACATGCAGATGTCACCAAAATAAAAATGCTAAGTAATCACGAATTCTACCTTGGCAGTCTGACAAACAACATGCTCCATCAAGGGAGTCACTCCATCCTTCACCAGCGGATCAAAATCTTCAAACGACAGCATCCTCCAAGAACTCAAAGATAACTCTCCTAACTCACAAGAAATCTTAGTTCCATCACACCTGATCTTCACGACTGACGGAGAGTCAGCATTCGCTTCACCACTTGCCGCTGTTAAGGGTGAACCCACACCTTGTCCCAACGAGGACGGAACAGAACCAGCTCTAGTGGGACTTGACGATGCTCCAACTGGGCTAACTGGTATAACACCAGGCAAAGCATCCACACTCAGAAGGCCGCCTTCCATAGCACACGATCCAAAGTCGGGCATGCCAGACAGAGCACCAAGCAAGTCGTCCGTTAGACTACTTGAGAGCCCACACAACTCGAAGTTGGGCATGCCTAGTAAGTCATTTGTCAGGCTATTTGAAATCCCAACCTTCACAGCACTTGACGGGATGCCAAATGGATCAATAGGAACATTGCTTCCTGCACCTGAAATCTCAAGCCCTGGCTTCTTGCCACAAGGCCCCAACGAATCGTTCTCTTTCTCAACCGGGGTCAATCGACTTCACCACTTTTGCCGACCCCATTACTCTGGCAGCATACTCATCTCCATCGATGTCAGCGCACGGAACAAGAGAAAGAAGACATCAATACTGGTTATCCGAAACACTCCATATTAGTGCTAACAATTTTAGGACGTTAGTTACCTCCAGATAACTGAATAACGGCATGCCACATGTTGCATGCCTTCATCGTAAACGGGTTCAGGAGATGGTCGATCGACCTGGTCGTGTTAGATGCACTTCTTATAGCCTTTGATCATTGCATCCCCTTCATCCAACACACCCCTCATCGCTGGTGTGCCTGAAAAATAAAAAAGTTTAGAGCATAACTCAATATGAAAAATGCAAGGGATAAAGTAACCACACTAAGAGGCATTAAGATTTGAACTCACCGAAGGGTTTCCACGATGTTGGAACCCTCGCTAAGTTTGCTGGCTCAAACACGTGCTCAATACTGACCATAAAATACTTCTCCTTCCAAGATGACCTGTCAGACGCATTGCCACCAGAAATAGGGCCCTCGACGCCTACCCTCGAGTTAAACTGAACCCGTCCTTTGTCTGGCGAGACTTCCTTCACTTTGCAAAAGTGACAAAAGGTGTCGACAGACACCTGAACACCCAGAACCTCACTTAGCACCTGTATCCCAAGAATGATCCTCCATGCATTAGGCATCAGCTGACCAGGTGCAACCTGGAGATAGCTAAGCACATCAGCCACGAACTTGGGGAGGGAAGTCTGAGCCCTATTTTGAAAGCAACTTCATACAAGTAGACCATCCCGAAAACTTCCTAGTCTGCCCGTTCTTCTGCCAAGGGAAGTCGAGATTCGGTGGTCGCGGGAATCCCGTAAAGATCCCTCATGTAGGTCAAGTTCTCTTCGCTAACAAGCGAGGCCACATCACCAGTTAAGACAAAGGTAGGTTGACCTACAACAGACATCAATCCACTAGGTGAACCTTGGTCGTCCACCCTAGTAGACCGAGAATACACGACAATCTTGCTTGGATGCCCTTCCATGTGCAAGTTAGACAAGAAGAAGCTTCATCAAAAAACCCATAAAAAAACATCAACTCAGTTCAGCATCAGAAATACGAGCTGATAGACACGATAAACTTCAATACACTTCAAACAAGAACGAATCTAACAAGCAGACACAATATCCATCTCCAGCAGAGTTCGATCCAACATCATCAATATGCATGTCAAACAAGTTGTCTTATTTAGTTCTACAACCAAACATCAACATGTCCATTTACAAACAGAAAGCGTTACAGTATGAGCATTACCAAAAGCAAGGCTAAGAAATTCAACAAGTTTGTTTCCAAATATAATGATCAACTTCATAATTCATAGATATCCAATCGATGCCACCGGGCACCGGTTGGTACAAAAAGAGTAACATACTTAGGTCCGCTCGCCACTACATAATTACATATCAAAAGAGCCTATACAGTGCTCGAAAAGAGCAAAAACGACTTATGATGTGCCTAAATCAACTATGCTCCAAGAAAAGCTAAAGGCCTCACTCGCCCGCTGACTAAGCAAAATCCAAGCTCAAATCCGCACAATAAGCACCTACACAATCAAGCAATTGATAAATAGGCAAAGGAGAAGCAAATCCCAATCATCAATTTTCAGAGCATGAAAATCCAAATATGGTATAAAAGCTTCCATAAAACAATTATGCAACTATCGAGCATTCCATATACCATTCTTCGACAAAGAAGAAACAAGAATCTAACTGTCAGTATATTATATCAAGGGTCAGACTCCAAAGGCAACCCGACGATAGAAATTACAACAAGTCAAAATCCGAAGAGACAAGACCAAGCATTTGCTTCATATATTCAACAGGAGGATCTCCGTCACAATAACATTATTGGAGCTCCTGAACTTTGAATTTCGCAGAATATATCAAATTCGTCAAGACAATATGAATGTTCGATTACCCCTTATCAATTTCATAACTCGCCTAGTTCAAGGTCGAAAACCAGTTTGAATGTTGCAACGGCCAAGAGACAACAGGAAAATTCCAAAGGAAAATACCAAACACAGGAGAAAAGGTTTAAAATGACGTAGATGTAAACTCAACACAAAAAAATCTGCAGGTGTAAACTCAACTCAAAGAAAAAATCTGCTCGAACTCAAAAAAAGGGAGGGGGGGGGGGGCAAAGCCGTCGGTAAATTCCAACTCACTGGAATTAGGACGCGAATCTTGCTCACCAGAAAGTCCAAATCCCGACCAAACTCCGGACCACGCCTCCCTGTTCAACTCAAATCCAACCAATTTCGTGACTCCTATCCCGCCGGAAAGCTTGAAATTCCGGCAAAACCCGCCAGAAAACTTCAACCGAAAAGAGCTCGTCCAGTCCTTCCTCCCTCCTCGGACGCTACAAACTCTAATTTTAGGCAAATCGGGGGTCCAATCCACCAGAAAACTCAAAATCAGTCAGTCATCACCCCTCCACGGCCGCCCGACTTCCACTCTCGCTAGAATTCGTGAATCTCAGTCGATTTTCTCCATTTTAGAGGATATGTCGAGCTGTAGTTTGTAAATTTATGATGTGAAGTGATGGAGACGGTATTTTGGATGAATTTTGAAGGAAATGTCGATCTCTCCTTGAAATATCGTAAGTGACGTGAATAAACGGGAGAAGAAAGAAAGACTTGTTGGTGTTATGAAATGGAGTGTCAAATGAGTTGTGTTGGGTTTAATTGCGACATGTCCCGACTCTAGGGTTTTGACTCAATTCAAATACAAATAGAAAATTGCAATTCAAAATTTTGTCCCCACTCTTAAATCTGGGCAACCCAACACATTTCGGGAAGCCAACACCTTTCGGGCAAGCCAACACATTTGGGGCAAGCCAACCTCCATTTTTAGGCTAGCCAACACATTTCGGGCAAGTCATCATATGCATGTCAACAAGCTTCCATCTTGCTTGACATACTAAAAATTGTTTGACAACAATTGTATGTCAACGAGTTTCCACCTGCTTGACATACTAAAAATTGATTGCCTACAATTGTATATCAACAAGCTTTCATCGTGCTTGACATACTAAAACTCCCTTGCCTACAATTGTATGTCAACAAGCTTCCACCATGCTTGACATACTAAAAATTGTTTGTCTATAAGTGTAAGTCAACAAGTTACCACCTTGTTTAACATACTAAAAATTGCTTGCCTACAATTGTATGTCGACAAGCTTCCATCGTGCTTGACATACTAAAACTCGTTTGCCTAGTAGTGTATGTCAACAAGTTTCCACCTCGCTTGACATACTAAAAATTGATTGCCTACAATTGTATGTCAACGAGTTTCCACCTTGCTTGACCTACTAAAAATTTCTTGTCAACAAGTTTCCATTGTGCTTGACATACTAAAAATTGTTTGCCTACAAGTGTATGTCAACAAACTTCCACCTTGCTTGACATACTAAAATTTGATTGCCTACAATTGTATGTCAACAAGTTTCCACCTACAATTGTATGTCAACGAGTTTCCACCTTGCTTGACATGCTACAAATTGCTTCCCTACAATTGTATGCCAACAAGCTTCCACCTTGCTTGACATACTAAAAATTGATTGACTACAATTGTATGTCAACGAGTTTCCACCTTGTTTGACATGCTAAAAATTGCTTCCCTACAATTGTATGCCAACAAGCTTCCACCTTGCTTGATATACTAAAAATTGCTTGCCCACAATTGTATGCCAACAAGTTCCCAAATGAAAATTGTCAACCTTCAAATTTTTATGTCAGTAAGTTTCCATCTTGCTCGGCGGACTAAAGTTGACAACCTTGAAATTGTTCGTCAAAAAGTGTTCGACTCGCTAGATCAAACCATCCATCTGAAAATTTCTGTCTCCGGACATCCGTTACACTAGTGCATCCACCGAATAATTGACACTTTAAAAAGAGCATAACGGCATACACCTACAACGCAATTATGCATCGCTTTGTTGGGCATAGAACTTCTACTCTCCGACTCGAGGCACTCGACTCGAAGAGTGGGGGACAAAGTGTAAGGCCCAAAATTCGCTCTTCCAACAAGACTGGCAAATTGGTCCACCAAGGCCACGATCCAATCCACGGTCTTTATATGAGTCCATCTCAGCCTCACGCACGGTTGGGCTCCAAGAGGTTGCCGAACCAAGCCACCTAGTGGAGTCGTCATCCAACCTAGAGGCTTGCATATTGGCAAACTCAATTGGCCTCCGACTTCCTAGCGGGTCGACAAGCTAGCCAACACACTTGGCGAGTCTGACAGACATGCGAGCCAACCTTACTTGACTGACTTGCCCAGTTTACCAGAAACGAACTCAACCGACTTGAGACACGTCCAACCCACTTCGCAAAGCTAACCATGTTAGCCTAACGGATTGACCAACCCACGTTGCTTGACTAACTCATTCAGTCAGTAAGCAACGGACTAAACTTAGTCAGCCCACGAAGGCACTCCTCACCCGAAATATAGGAGAAGTGGGTACGAACTATAACGGTTGGATGGTCTATATAGGAAGGCAGGCGGAAGGAGAAAGGATCATCTCATTGACACTACAAAAATCCTAGCTATCAATCGAATGCCTCTCTCTCATCCCTAGCGCTCTAACAGTCAGTCAGTCGATCAAGCTCCCAGGTTGTCAGTCAGACGATCAAGCTCTCAGGTTGTCAGTCAAACGATCGAGCATCACCTTCCGCCATCCAACCTCCCTTATCGACGATCACTAGTTATCTTCCTTTCACACGGTCAGCTAGCACAATGTCGGTAACCATTCAATCCTTGTCGAACCGTTAACAGGATAAGTCGACCTCCATCATCTCCATCTCTCTCACTGTCGCTGCTTATTCTTTATTTTATTACTGACTTGAGCGTCGGAGTCCCTACGGTCAGCAACACACCGGTGTCACCTTGGTACTTTACGTCTCTAGGTTTGATGCTTGTTGCCTTGCAGGTCGTCGGTGCCCCCCAATTCATCAACCTAAATTCGATTGTAGATTCTGAGCGTCTACAAACACTACACAAGCTTAACAATGATACTTACAATAATAACAATGTCTCTTAAAACTATATCAGTGACTCTTAAAATTATAACAAGACAATAACTTGCAACATGAGTTAAAAAGATCAAATTGGTTCTTAATACCATAACAATGTCACTCAAAACTACAACAATGCCTCTTAAAGACTTAAACCTATAATCAGCAGAAACATGCAGCCCAAGTTAAACACATTGATATTGATGCTTAAAATAATAACATTGAATCTGAAAATATATAACTATTTATCTTTAAACTATAACAAAGCATAATCATGTTGATCAAGCTAGAACCTATGATAATGAGTTTTAAAGCAGTATGGTTACATACGAATTTGTTGATCAAGTATGCTATATTTATTTTTCATACACATATTCTCATTTATGACTTTCAAATATAACGAGCTAGCCTTTTCATCGTTCTGAATTTGTTGATTTAAACATTATAGCAACTTGATCTGAAAATTTTTAAACAATCATGAAAATTGGATCGAAAATAACGAAACACACACAAGCTGGACACAATAACATCAACGCTTAAAACTATAGCAGTGACTCGTAAAAATATAATAATACATCTTAAAACTGTAACAAAGTGGAAAATGCAACACAAGTTAAAAACCGTAACAATGGTTGTTAAAACAGAAACGTGCGCACGAATTTGTTATTCAGATCTGATATATTTTCAGATCTGAACAGATTTTTGAGAATAATTTTTAGATCTGACGAACTAGCTTCTTCTTTGTTATAGATTTGAAGTTTTGAATATCTTAGCAACTAGATCCGGAGGTTTTAAACAACAAATCATGAAAATTAAGTTGAAAATATGAAACACACACAAAAGCTTACAAAAACGTAGTGATTTTACCCGATTCATCTCCATGGAACTCATGAAAGCTAGTATGCTGAAATCCAGTGGAAACGGGGTGGAAACTTATAATATCCGGCAAATCCGAGAATAAAAATGCGATTGAAAAACGAATTGAGAGAGAAACACATAGTAGGATGTATTTGTGTGTGTTTTTGTGTTTATGTATTTTCCAGCCTTTTTTATCCTTATATATTCAAGCCGATCCGGTCTGATTACCAAAAACTGCACGTTTGATCCATATTGACCAATTTTTACATGAGAACCAGATTTTCTTAATCTATAGAAAAATCTTATCTTATAGTATACTTACTCTAGTTTTAATTATTTACAACTTACTTTTATTTATATTTTTAATTCCCCATTACTACTAGGATATTAAATTGGACCTTAAAAATTTGAAGCCCGATGCCGATGAACATACCATACCACACTCGATATACATATGGACTATTCATATAGTGGCCAGAGTCATCACTTCCCAAATAGATCATCTAAAACCACCAGAAAAAAGCAATGAAACCAAAAAAAAGTCAGTACTAAAACTTTTCATTAATGTGATTATTACAATCCAGTTTACTTTCTATTTTGGTGTGTATCAGAGACGTGAATGACTGTTACAATTATCAAAGTCTACTTGTATAATATAACATTCAAGATTTACTTGAAAGAGGTATTGTTCCTTCGTGCATTTGTGACAAAATTAGGAACAATGGGATCAACATGTCATTTGCAGGATGGGATGAAAGAGAAATGTCGAGGCCTAATTGCAAAGTGATCACAATTGTTGAATATGTTCAGTGATAACGTCTGGACAAGATTTAGCTTGAAGAAGCTCCAGTCGCATGAAAGGCTGCACAAACTGTAATATGTAATCTTCATCTGGAGCCACACGAGAAATTGACATTAGTTTCTTCACATAGAACTCAGTCTTACATCATACCAGGAAAGAAAGATCATATGAGAACAGACATAATAGCCAGCAGTATTATGTTTAGCTTTTAATAAACTGAAATCGGCACATCTAATGACTAATATATTAGCAAAAAGACTCTTACTCTCTTTGACAGTTCCATAAAGCCAACAGAGAACCTCATCTGCGAATGCTAGGCACACTCCACCCTGCCAGAAATTGCATTCAATGGATCAGGAAGCAGTTGAGTAAACAGTTTTAAAAAGTTGCGATGTGATGTTTCTTACATGTAGAAAATAAAAATATATCAATTCCTTAAGCCAATAAGTCCTCTACTACCGCTATAAGAAAAATTGATTGTTTAGAGCTTTCACTAATAAACTATTTTTTGTTTCAATAACTGCTCTCCACTCTTATGGATGACAAGATATATCAACATTAACTGAGTTACTACATTTCACTAATTGGATCAGTACGAACCCTGGTTAGGAGGATCAACTTGCTTTAGTATCTCTACAATATCTAACCAAGAACTACAGTGGCAACAGAAAAAGAATTTTTCATGTTGTTAGATACAAATGCTTGCTATTTCACCTGCCAGTAGTTTTTCATCTTTACTCTGTGAGTTATATCTTTGGTTCTTAATCGCTCTGTTCGAACAAGTCGCCCTCCATCATCCCTGTAGATAAAGAATCACCAATCAGAAAGTTTTACATGTTTAACAAAAGCTCGGGGTTGCAAAAAATGATGGAATAAGCTCTACCAATATGCAGCTTATACCTGTATCCAACAACTATGTATGGTACACCAGCAAGAAATGATTGGATCTGCAATCATAAAACAAACAAAATGTTTAACTAAACAACAACCTTAATTATGCAACTTATTATAGATAAGGAAGTAACAATAATATTAGAGAAGACATCCAGGAAGTGATGGCCAAGCTGCAACATCTGCAACAGTAGGCGCTTATCTAGCCTGTTAGGGGAGTAACTACACGGGCTCCATACACCACATCACCTATGGAAAACTAATGGTGAAACAAGCATTTAAGGAATTCCCAGTCCAATTTTTATTTATCACCTCCACTTAGCTTAATGATGCAGTACTAAATGACAACAGTATAGAGAATCTCCAGAAATTTGGACTGGTGTACATCAATGTCACATAACTGCATATACTGGGTTAAATACTTGAATTGGAAACGTTATATCATTTTTTATCAGGGGTTGCTAATGACTTCTAATACAGGCTTTAAAAAATTGAAATCGTTCCTGCTCATTTAGTCCACTGAGAATGTCTCCCGAACACTACACTTAGCACAAGAGCTTTGTAAAGTCATGACTTGTACAGTTGTTGCGGACTTGCGGTATGCACTAAGGAGACATTTGCGGATATATCAAGGGAATTATTAAATCAACCTCAAGTGAAGATAAAATTCCAGTATCTAAAGGGGCAATGCGTAGAATTTACCGAACTAACCTGCATTACATTGAACTAATTTATACACGGGCATGCACACTGTCAACACTACAGGAAAAAGTAGAAGAAAAGATCTGACGATACACGTACCCAGAACTTGAGCAATTTCTCTCTCTCGTACTTTTCTTCAGTATGATAATCTAACTGCACAAACCGTAAACCAATAGCGTCCAGTTATGAACAGCTTACGGAAAATAGACAACATGAGACAGAGTAAATCCAACCTCGCGACTTGTCTTCAATTCCACATAGAACCTCCTGCCCTCATCAGTTGAATCACAGCAGTCCATTTCAGCACCCATCAGTATTCGGTGGGCTCCTAGTTTGGTTTTGATCACAGCACAGTACTCAACATTGGCATCAACATGATGTATTCCTTCCCCATCAACTCTTGTAGGATCTTCTGTGGCAAGAGTCTCAAAACAATAGCCCCAGTAGCATCTGTTGAAAACCACAAAAACTGATGTCAGAGACCTGCTTGCTCCACTAATGGGTCATGCTTACCATCACAAAAGGTAAATTTAATCTTATCATAAGACCATGTCGTATCCACATTTTAGAACAGGTTGACTCACTTAAAGTGATCGCACTTCTGCATAATGAATATGTTTACAATGCACCCAAAGCTCACCCTTCTACATAATGAGAAAACCATATGTCCGCACTGGCAGTTCCACACTTTAAAGTTTAAACAACAATGGCAGTGGCATAATAGTCTCCCTGCGTCCCATACTCCCATGATTCAATGGACATACTTTACGACTACATGGGTGTGTTTTAAGGAATAAGAATAAAGGATAATAAATGGTAAGGAATGAATAAAATTGGTAACTAGGTGTGTAGTATGAGAGATAATTAATAAAGTAGGAGGATTAACCGTATAGTTGTAATTAAATCGGTATGGGTAGTAATTAATTGCGTGGGGGTTGTAAATATTCCATTTTAGGAACAGGGGAAATATTATTTGGATGTTGAAAAAAGGAAATGGAGCAATGAATGGTAGGATGGCCGAGGGAGAACTTATATCTGCTCCAGTTTATTATTGGGGGGCGCATTACAGCCAAAATAATATATCTTCTAGGTCATTCTAGGAATACATATAGTCAGATACAATCATACAACAGAATGAAACATATGTACAGTTGCATATATATGAAAATACAGGTCTTGGTGAGATTCTGGGGGGTGGTCCACGTCAAATGGGTTGCAGTGCAAAGATAGTAAGGCGAAAAATAAAAAGGTACTAATAAATATAGAGATACTCATTTATCTCCTCTAAACACCATCTCCCATCTTAACTCATTGAAGTATAGAGTAACTAAGAAGGCAATTTACAGGCAATAAATAAAAAGGTATCATTACCTTCGACGATCCAGCTCACTTTGTGGCCTTTCTGGTAACTTATGCACATCAAGATAGACAACTCCATTCCTTTTGTGCACCCCCATTTCCCAAGGTTCATGCCTAATATAAGCAGTAGCCATTATCTAGATATAAAATACACGTGTTTTCAGTTCTTGTGTCAGAAGCATAATAAGTTACCCTGAACTGACACATAACTGATTCAAGTTTTATCAAATACATGAAAAAGAATATGGGAACGGTGGGGTGTACAGAAGCTATAACATCAAATCCCAGACAGTTAGGCTTCCTGCTTTGTACATTGTAATAGTGTTTCGAAAACAAAAGAGAAGTGCTTAGTCGGGATGGAAAGGATGAAAGCGATAAGGAACAAAATACTATATTTCCAAACCGTTTAACTAGAATATATTCATCTTTTATCATATTAAATGACATGTAATGTTCTGAAAAGAGGCCATAATTTTTTTTTTGGTCAATATATAATCCCAATTGAATGTGAAATAAATGACAAATAATGACATAATTAGATGACAAAAAGACGTGGTAGAACACCTCGTATAATTTAAGACCACTCACACTATCATCTCATTAACAAGTATATCTGACAACAATGACCATTCCACATCAAAGCATGTGAAAACGAAAAATCTCATTGTGTTCGTTTACAACTTTGCATAAATAATCATGTGACCATTTACAGCTGCACATCTCAGTAAAAATATCAACAACTCCAGAACCTAAAGAGAAGTCTAGAACAAATAAAATCTCCAGGGTGTTTGAGGCACAAAAAGGGCACTATTAGCAAACCTAGGGAGTTCCAAGGAACACAAATACAGTTGTTTTAAAATATATCCACAAGCCCTTTATACAATATGCAGTTGCCAGTAGATTATTTTTTCTTAAAACACCAACCGTCAGTCGGACCGGACAATTACCTTGTTAAGGTTGTTGCGGAACGTCTGCAAAGGAACAAGAAAAAGGAAACACAGTGTCAGCAATCTCAGCGTGTATTTAATTGACACTTGAATCTGGATATTGTGCAAAAACTTACTACAAAGTGCATGTTCTGAAGGGGAATGTTCTTATTTCTAATGCTAGCAAGAAGGTCACCAAAGCCTTCAGAGCCCAAGTCTGGCATGAATGTAAGAGTTGACAACATCAGTTTTTAGTTCCATTCCATTCCATATTGTGTTCAAGACAGAAGTTTTAATGATATCTAGAAACTGTAAGAGCATACCTTTCAACACACAGAAGATTTAATGACACCTGGATATACTGTAAGACCATACCTTTCTTAGGGACGAAAGTATCAAATCCTTCATTGAGATCAGTCCCAATGTCTTCAGTAATGAGCCGCTTAAACAGCCTCTAGCAATATCACAAGGAATCTAGATGAGCTGGTAACCAAATGTGCATACTAGAACTTTAGGAAAGACAAAATGGAAGCCTTACCAAGCTGCGGTCGTCAAAGTAGACCTCACCACCTTCAGCGCGGCTATAACAAGCAAGTTCACAAGGCTATGATGGATACAAGTGGAGAAGAATGAGAAACAAAACTAAACTCACAATCACCAGAATGTATATTAATCCACTAGTGACAAAATATTCCAGGTCAGGACTAAAAGTGCAATTCATTTTAACATGCATTAGAGAAAAATACTAATGTGCATTTAGCACCATACAAGCTTAACAACTGAAATGTTTCATATCAGGAAGACCTGATATGTATTGAAAAAGTATGTTTCAATTTTGAGAGCATGGCATATCCGGAGAAGGAGAACAATCAAGTACCTCCTGAAATGCAATGCATTTTCTGGCAAGCGTTTCCTCGCTCTTGTTGATTTTCATCTCAGAAACAAAGCGCTCATCCCTTGGAGGAGCATTAAAAAATGACCCCCGGCCGTAACCATAGTTCTGTCTTTGTTGGTAAGATCCGGGACGGGGAAGGAGGCCAGGTCCTCCTCTGTCATTTTGCCAACGGCCAGCACGCCCCCCTCCTCGTGGGTGATTGTTCGTATTACGCGCAGGAGCAGGCAGAACTGATAAGATAAGACAGGATGACACATTTCAGTACACTTCAAAAGGTACATGAATCAGAACATTTGACCATAACTGCCCTATCAGCAGAAGATACATCCTAAACCAACTAAACTTTTAACATTCAGCAACTGACAGCCCTGTTGTTGCTGGTATGCATAATTCCATCACTCTTCCAATTTACAACAGCTTCTAGCATTGACAAAGAATTCCAAAATTATCACTCTTTCAATTTACAACAGCTACTTACAACAGCTACTTACATTGACAAGGAATGAAGGAAACGATTATGAATTCTCGCATGGCCTAGCTAACAATTAGTGTTTAGTGATGTACGGTGTACGGAATTTGATCAAAAAATTTCAATGCACGATTCTCAAAAGGGAAAAACATCGGTGGTACGAAAATTAGGGCAAAGTGTATTATACCAGGCACAGGAAAGGGGCTTTTCGCAGAGGTTTTAACATAATCTTCGTTATCAGAGCCAAACAGATCCTTATCGTCCTCCTCGTTTACCTCCACACTGTTCACCTGATAGTAAGCACCGTCTTCATTGTCATCGTAGCTGTAATTAGCGTTGGTATCTTTGTTATTGGAAGAAGACCTAACTTCGCCATGATTATCGTCATCGCTGCTACGGCTGCTATTAGAAGGCGATGCGGAGGAGCTCCGGCCGGAGGAGGAGGAGCCGCCGGAAGATGAGGAGGATGAGCCGCTGGAGGAAGAGGAGGAGGAGCTCCGGCGCTGTTTCTGGCCGTCTTCCTCGCCGGAGTAGCGATTGCTTATGGTGTTGTTGTTATCTTCTTCTTCGTCAGATGATCCTCCTCCGAACAAATTCTCGAGGTCCATTTTCTCTTCAGCAGTGTGTGATTGTGTAACTGTCACTCCGTGTGTGGAATGTGTATGCTTGATGGAACTAAATTTTAGCGATCCGTGTCACTGATATTTGAGAAAAAGTTTGTTTACACCAGAAACTTTTTACTCACTTTAAAATTATACAATGGATTGATCGGTAGAGATGTGTTTTATCCGTTTAAAAAATAGGTGTGATTTAAGTATGTGCTTGAGATTGTGTTTTAGTAAATTTAATCGGAAACAAGTTGTTTGGTTTAGAGTCTGAGAGTTGTTTTGATATATATTTTGAAATGCAAATAGATACTTGATACGATTTATTAAGTGTGATTGTGGTTTAGTTTTAGTCACTTGCATCGTGAAATGACTAAAATACCATTAATTTTTGTAGTTGTTTGGTTGAAACGGGACATGTGTGTTTGTCAATGTGTTTTTTAATAGTTTTTTATAACATATTTTATAGTTAGTATTTGTAATGTAATTTATTAAATCACTGGTTTGTCTTGGATATTTTTAATGTAATTTTGTTTTTAAAAAAATTCATAGTTTTTATTTGTAATGTAGTAAATGAATGGTTGGTCGAATATTTTTATTATTTTAATTTTAAAAAATGAAATAGGTATATAATGAAATGCATGAAAATTAAATTTGAATTAGGTAGTTGTTAAAAAAATTCGAAGTCGTAAGAAATTAATCACTCACTTAATTGGTGATACTTCGTTAACAAAATATTATAATATGGACGCATATGAAATTAGCATATAGTATGATGTCTGCCATAAATAAAAATAACGTGTAATTTATTAAAAATTATAAAAATTCGATTGAAAATTTACACTAGTTATACTAAAAAACACTATACATCGTCACCATAAATCTAAGTATTTACAAACTAAAAGTTTAAATATACTCTATAAAAGTGAAATTTCAACATGATAAAACTTGAAATTTTTATGAGATTATTTAACAAGAAATATTATATATACAAATAAAAGTGTGATATCGGATGTGGCTGGAGACACACTTAGTCTAAATAGTGAATTTGTCCCCGAATATGATACTATGATAGCACAACATTTAAATGCAACAAAATTGGAGCAAGTATAAGAATTCAAGGGGTTAAAATATTTAATTCTAAAGTAATTTTGATACTATCATTATAAAGATATGTTAAAGGGTGAGAAATGTAGATTCATTTGATAAATTGTGGGTAAAATAGACAACTCGTGTGCTTCGAAAAACACACTCGATGGCGTGTTTCAGAATCACTCCTCATAGGAGTGATTCTGAAACACGTCGTTGAGTGTGTTTTGCGCGGAGGCCCGACAGGCTAGCAAGTGTGGTTCAGAATCCGATTTTCGTACCAAACAACGTGTTTTTACCCGGTCAACCATTAAAAATCAAAAATACACCTCTACCAATCACTCCCTAACCTTTTTTTTTCTTTTGTTCGATATTAAAAACTTTCAAACTTTTTGACGTTACACCAAAAATTTAACGGCGTTAGTCGTCCGGTTAGTTGATTGTTAAACCTTTTAAGAAATTCACTATTCCACCAAAACCTTTTCAAAAAAATCATTATTACACCAAACTCATTCATTCTTTTACTCATTTAATTTTTCTCTACGTATGGAGGAGTATATATCTATGTATGCTAAAGATGCTTATGATGTTCTATGAAAGATATGTGTGTGAAGTTCCGCGTGCAGAGAGTATACACGTATGTATGCTAATCATGCTACTATATTTTACAACAACCTATTTTTGTCTTGGTTTAGACTGCTGTTCAAGTTGTCTCACCAAATAGTTTGCCTTCACTTGCACTATTTTAGTTCAATTGTATTGTGTATGCGGCAAATTGTTTGTATACGTAAGTGAAGACATGCAATATCTTAAATCCGAACATGGATCGTCGACTTTTCAGGACATATATATTTTATTTCCCATCGAAAAGCAGATGTGATATTTTTGTTTGGCGGTGGGAATAATTTTGATTGGAATGGTGATGACTGATGACTCTTTCATACTAACACGGTTTGGTTATGATATGTTGTTCAGCTTTACAATGCTCCAGTCCACAATTTAACAAACAATTCTGAAGAGCATGCATACACCTACTAGATTTATTATCCTTGCATTTTTTGTATCATGTCTTCTTTTTGGTCATTTGTTGATCTCATGAATCTTGATATACTTTACCATCTTATCCTATAACTAAAGCAAGTAGTAAATCCATTCCCCCTGGTTCAAGTGGAGAAGAAAGAGAAGCAAAACTAAACGACTATCGTCAAACTAAACTCGTTGCATGAGTCATTCGATGTTCATTCTTTTGAAGCCGACTTCCTCGTTTTGGTTAACTTATCGGATATTCACGTTCAATTGAAAGTATATACTCCCTTTATCCGGTCCAAAATTGTAGGTATGTATAAAAGAAAAATCTAGAAGAATAGGATTAAAAGTAAGGAGAAATACTTTTTACTACAGTCTCTTTAGTTTGTAAGGTCAATTTTAAGTGAATGATTAAGTGAGTGAAAGAATGAATGGTTTTGGTGTAATAGTGATTTTTTTTTTAAAGATTTTGGTGTAAAAGTGAATTTTTTGAAAGGTTTAACGATCAACTAATTGAACGATTAACGTCGTCAAATTTTTGGTGTAATGTCAAAAAATTTGAAAGGTTTCAATGTCAAATAAAAAATGAATTATATATAATTTCAAAGTGAGCTAAAATATTCTGGTGTAAGTAATAATTTTCGGCCCACTTGACAATTTCAAACCATGTAAGGGCACTCACGGCCCACCTAATATTTCCCCCCTTGCCAATTGAGCCAATATCATCTTAAATTTCAAGTGAAATTTGAAATACAATGTTAGCAAATAAGCACCGTGGTTTCTTGTTTTCTTGGTGAGGCTGATGTAAATATCATATGAGGATGTAATAGGCATGACAATCCTCCACGGTTGCTTTGAAATGACGCTAGTTGAACTTATCAACTTGACGCGTAACTTCATACAATGATTTTAATTTTAGTAAATATGACTCGATTGAGTAGAAATGAATACTACTGAAAAACACACATTATTTGTTTGCATAAGTTAATTTTAATTCGCAGGTGTAGATATAAGATAAGTTTGAGTATGCATTAATTGTTTGCCAAATATTGATACTAAAATTGTAGTTGTGGATACACACTAAGGATCTATTTAGCAAAACTAATTAAAAAGATAGATGGTGAGGTAGTTCTTTTTTTTCCAACAAAACTAATTTGATTAACTTCTCAAACCAACTAAATTTTCAGTTAGTTTGTTTAAAAAGTAGTACGTAACGAAATTTTTATTCAAAAAGATTATGAAGTTGGAAACTAAGTGGTAAATATAGCCTCTGACAAGTTTGCACAAATACTGTTTACAGATCAGATTGATTCTCTTCAAATACGATAAAGTTGCATATTACAATAGTTCTAGATTGCCCATTTCAGACAGTGTATATTATGTTTTTGTGTTCTAGTAGTATACAAAATTACTGTATTACTCAATGACCAATATAGCTAATTTACATATCCTCCAGATTCCGCTACACCTGTTTGATAGTACTACTCAATCAACGTAGATTATGTCTAAATGTCAAAATGAAAACTCTGAACATTCCAATTGGCACATTAGGCAATTACTACTAGTATGCCAAAATATTATAAACAACTACGGAAACAACCAGTATGTTTAACAGTGAATTATAGTTTCAACTTTAAAGAAAATCACTAGACAAGGCTATCTCTGGGAAACAAGATAGATAGATCTCGTTGATATTGGGCACAAATGTACTGTCACTAGGGTTTTGCATAAAATATTGCTAGTAAGCATTACAACTCGCAAAAAAGCTATACTCTTGCATTGGCTGGCAATTAAATACGCCATCCTTATAGATCAACATGCTAAGCTCCTTCACCTAGGCTTCTCTTTGAAGTGCTGATGTAGAGTACTGCATTTAGAGTAGACAAGAGAATGAGCAATGCATTTTTTTAGCAGAAATTCATATAGTATGTTAAGAGAAATTCAATAGCTTGTTTTCTAGAAGATGGGTACCATTATTTCCACGAATGAAGGCATCCCCATACTTATTCTTCAACTGGCCGTTCACATACTCCTCTGTCTGTTCCATAGCAATATTCATATATCCATCCAGACATGCAAGAATACCTGTATAGAAAGAAAAAAAATTGACATTTCTACTCTCAGATGCCAGGTTCACTACTTCACCAAAAATGTCTACGTCCATTAGAGACATAAATCTAGGATGTATCCTATTACTTGTAACAAACAAGTTAGAGTCCAGCTCCATAAGACACATGCGGACATAACAGGCTTTGCTTTGGGCAAAAGAAATCAAGTATCACAAATGGCAGCAGAGCACAGTTGACCACACAACAAGCTTCTGATGTATATGTGTGCATCATCATCATTCTACCTTTTTTGTTTAATTATTTTTTTCTTAAAAAGAAAATATCATTCTGTTCAATAAATCAATTTTCAAATGCATAATTCCTTTGCAAAACACGTTCTTAAAGAGAAGAGCACTGGGTTATAAAAAAGGAGAGATGATGAGACTAAAGAAACTTCAAGGAGCCTAACTCGCATTTTCACACACAATATGAATAGCTTTTGGTGGTAATTTGGGGAGGGTGGGGTGTGGAAGGAATATAACTTGCCAAATCATTTAAAAGTGAATAATTCAGCAACCAAGACAGTGAGACACAGGTCCAAGCATGGGGTAGATATCTAAAAGACCAGCACTACAGAATAGGTACTGGTGCATAGTAACTAGTAAGTGAGAGTAAGTTATTTTGTAAAATATATCGACGAGTTGATGATAGCGAGACAATAATGTTCAGGGGCAAAATATCTAAATCCTAGAAGTACAAGTTGCCAAGGAAGTAGGAAACATAAAAACACAAGCTTCAGCGATGCCAACATATAAGACAGTGAAAACAAAACTTCAAATTAGTAAATCTTTATGCTCAAAGAAATTGTATTGCAACAGGAACAAAAAAGAAAAATGACTAACCTCTGTAATCAACCCCCGAATTCAATTTGACTACAACAGGTCGGCCACGGATTGATTTGAGGAAATCAGCAGGAGTTTTCGTGGTTGATGAAGCTTTCTCTGTTGATCCACTCATGCTTATTATATCTTAATAATGTCCAACTGCCACAAAATTGGAATCAAAATAATTAGCAAAACCAAATAAGAACAGTGTCGTACGTGTAAGAAAGATTAGCTAGTTAAGGGCATGACAACGGTGCACAGAGCAGGAACAAAATCCACAGCAAGGAGAAGAGCAAGTGGTCAGTCATCTACTCTGAGCAACTATCTAGAACATGCATAATAAAGCACTCTACAGCAAGTCTGCAATGGACTCAGACTGATTCCATGAAAGCAGACAACGCCATAAACCAATAATTAGTCTTACACCTTGGTGCTTTTGAAATCAGTACGACAAGCCAAATATTACTAGTATACAACAAAATCGTACTGGTTCTTGATAATACAAGCACGCAATTAGGCTACATGTGGATATAGAACTTTCACGATCCACTAAATTCAACCTTTCATTGTGATGCTAACTACATTGAAAAGGGTAAAGTAACATAAAGCACTATACTTCAAGATCTCAGCTCGCAAGCAAGGCCAAGGTCAAATTCATTACTTTTGTTCCGCTAAATTTCGAAATTAGCTGAACTAAAGACCAAAACTCGCAATCCCACGACAAATTCACACCTAGTTCATCTAATTAGCAAACATAACCTAGCTCTCAAACTGAATATCAGGAATTCTCGAATTGGAAACAATTGCGAATGGGAGAGTGAAATAATAATGAGCAGAGAAATTTTGCAGAGTATGAAGAAAAAAATTGAAAGAAAAATTACCTGAAGAGAAGGGAAAGAGATCGATTGAAGGAAGCTAAGGGGAATAGGGTTTGAGGTGTTGAGGATGTGCTGTAGTATTTATTTTATTTAAATATTTAAAACTCTGTGAGGGAAAAGGAAACCGATTCCTATTTCCACGCGGATCTAAGCGCGCTACGTTGGTTATATCGCGGCCTAACAGAAAACCTCACCCATAATTCTTCAATTCGTTTTTACTGGAACAAATATGATCTAATATACATGTACGTTGGATTGATGATGTTTATGGATGGTTTTCTTTCGAAATTATTCAGTGTGAATATTCGATATAAAAACGATAGTAAGGTACTACTATTACATAATATAAACGCGATTGATATCACTACAATATAAGTTGCTTTTGTGTGATATTACCCATGAACCTACATCTCATATCAATTAGAACTAATCACACATTTTTATCCTATTAAGCCCTATTTTCATATCACATTATATAATAATAATCATGACCATCCAAAAATAATTTATAAAAAATATTACCCGTCAACAAGTTAATTAGTTCTTTTATTATTCACTTTTCAACTTTGTGACAAACACCTATATTCCTTTACGAGCTGTGCAGTTATTCATGAGTTGTTTTCCGGCTGATAAGCTAACTCCATATGTCATGTTGTCCTCACTCGTGCACAAACTTGAAGAATTCTTGATGCTTCCTACCATAAGATATTACGATTGCTTTAGGGCAAGATTGCATAGCTATGAAGTTCTTGATGGAAACCGAAAATACATTTGCATCTTGTCGCTTTGTATAACGTTCTCAATCCCTTTAAACTATCTAACTATAACGTTATATCCATCCCTCTTAAAATTGTACGATGTTCTCGTCACGCTTTGTCTCGACCAACCGTCTACCCTTGAATTGAATCAACTATGATACAATCTATTTAGTCTCATCTCTGTGCCGTTAGAGTCCTTACCCTTAAAGATGTGCGGTTATTCATGGATTATCATCTAGGCGATATGATGGCCTAATGTATATAACTATGTATATAACTATGTACACTATATCCTTATTCTTGTGCAGATTGATATACGAGTTGTTCACGCATATTAAAGTTCGAGATCAAACATGTTTAACTTTAAAATTATTACACTTATAATTTTCGAAATCAAATATATAATTTATCGTTTTTAATATATTTAAATTCTTAAAAAAGTTGTGACGTTGGATTGAAAGTTGAAAAAGAAGAGTCGATCAGTATTTATTATTTTACGTGAAAGTAGTAAAAAGTAGGTAGTCACAGGCAATGAATTAAAAATCCCTAAACCCCTACTTAATTTATGTATGTACTTGTTGCTAGAACAAAACAATAACTACTACTACTCCATCACAATAGTGTAATTACCACGTAGAAACAAAAATTCCAAGTCAACTTTGATACATCTCATCACTCTTATAATTCAGCCAGCTCAAGCTAAGGATGATTGTCCTTCTCAATTTCTGAAATCAAGAAGGATCCTCTCGGAAAACCTTTTCTTGAAACGTAAAATGAGAAACAACCAAATTGGTCGTAAGTCAAACGAGCGAGAGCCCACAAGATGGGGTTCTCTGATCCTCCTTTCAATGGGTTTGTTTTCTTGCACCATGGTTTACATTTTCATGTCATCTATACTCAGACCCACATCGTCATTGAGCTCAAAGATTGAGTCTTTGGGCTCTGGTGGTGACAACTCGGATTCCAATGGTGATGGGTGCTGTAAAGGGGTTCAAAATCTGGAGCTTTGGGGAGCTGCTGTGAAATGGGGGACTGAATTTAAGTTCAATTCGTCTCAAGAGTGTTGCAAGGCGTGTAAGTCTATGTGTACTGGGACGGATGGGCCTTGTCTTTGTGATTCTTGGGTTTTTTGTGGGAATAAGCAGGCTTGTGGTGATAAATTTGGTGAGGTGAGTGGCAACTTTCTGTTTTGATCTACACTATTTGGTTGCTTAAAATTGTAATGTGTTGTTTGATTGAATTTGTGGATTTGTTTTGTGATTGCTGTTTATGTTTGCTTTTTGGCATGATTTGTGAGGAGCAAGAAAGCTTATGCCTGGTTATAGGTTTAGTTTTGGATGTGTTCATGTGTTTTTTTTCTCTCAAAATTATACCAAACTGAAGAAGCTATCATCCTGTTTGGTGAGTTTCGTATTGGTTGACTTATCTTAGATTTTGAATTGAGATATTTGTGCATGATGTGTTATTGGAACTGGATGTCTGAAGAGTAGGTGAACAAGTTGACTGGTGGATGATTATATCGTAAACTGTGTGTAAGGTTAGAGGAAAAACTTGGCATGTGGTATAAAACATATAGTGATTGAATATGCGTATGAACAAGTTAATAGATCTTGAAGTGTAATGCATTGCGCCATTGCCTAAAACTAATTTTACCCTAAGTGAAGATAACAGGCCACGAGAGCCTGAAGTTATAAGTTTACTGTAATAATTGCCTTGTGGAACTATTAGAACCGGATCAGACTTTATGTTCTATGTGGTTTCCTGTGGTCTTTATACTCTTTACCTTTGAGGTATCTTAGTGGAAATGCATACTGCATACATTAAGCATGTATTGATCATGCCACTAGAGTTTCTATGTGAATTCAAACTTTGCTTTAGAGCGCTTTGGATGCTGGTTAGATTTAGCTATTCATTTGAATGTGTCATATGGATCGATTGCATGATTGAATTTTGTTTGCTGTTTCAGTGTTGGCTGAAAAAACAGAAGGATGTCTTGGTACCAGATAAGCAGGAAACAGGCAATAAAATCATGTGGACATCTGGCCTCGTTTTTGGAAGAGGACAGGTACTTACTATCAGCATATGACCTTGATTAGTTTCATTACTGAACATTGCAATTGAGCAAGGAATACTGGCATTGAGTTATGAATCTGAGGATAACCATCTTGTTCAGTTTTATTATTGTGTTTAGTCTAATTTTGTAGCTTGTCACTGTATGTAGATACTTTCTCCAATTGCTCGTCTCCCATGTATCATTATGTCTCTGTAAATTTGTTATGTACCTTTTCCTAGTTGAATAATCCGCTCCTTACCTATATTGAAGGGCATTGTCGGCTTGGAAACAGAGCATGGTACTCTTCACATCAAGGTACAAATATTTAACTTCATTAAATTAACATAGTACATACTACATGATACTAATACTAATCTCCTGTAACTCCTCTGTATATTTTCTTTAAGTTGTATGGAGATATACACAAGTCAAAGATAAATAATAGGGCTACATGTAAAATTATCATATTAGGTGTTATGCATGATGATTCTGTGCATGTTCAAAGTGTATTGATGAAGCTTTTTGTAAATTTTCAGCTCTTACCTGAATGTTCCCCAAATTCAGTTGCATACATACTAGAGTTGCTGACACTGCGCCACTGTGCTGGTTGCAATTTTTATAGAGCTGAAGGCCGCGGTCAATCTTGGGATACCAGAGGAAACCACATAAAAGATGTATGATTACAACTTCTTTTCCATTCTCTCTTCTTCTTTTTTTCCTTCATGATCAAGTCCAAATGTAATCAGTTTGTGGATATTATGTTAAGTCGTCATTTTGCCTTGATCTTGCCAAGTCTAGCATGTTAGAATTCCAACTCATGGCTGTTGATTTAATGTCACAGGCAACCCACGGCCCTCCGTTTGCACTTATTCAGGGAACTCTAGAAGCCCAGGGAACTATATTTAACGCAATTGAAACTGAGCACTGTCCACTCATTAGGAGGGGTTCAGTGGCATGGATTGGTTCTGGCCCCGAATTCTTTATAAGTTTAGCAAATCACGAAGAGTGGAAGAAGTCGTACACTGTATTTGGTTCGGTGCTTCCAGAAGATATGGAGATTGCAGAAAAGATTGCCCAGCTTCCCACAAAATCAGAGGTCTGGAATAACGTTAACGTCGAAGTTTTAGAAAATCCTGTACCATTGAAAATCCAAAGAATAAAAAGTGGGCATGAGTTAAATCTTGCTGACTAGTAAGATAGGTTCACTGTATTACATTTTTCAGTTTGTTGGGAAATTACTCCTTTCATAGTTCAGACACGCCCTACCTGTTGGACATGATGCTGATGGTCATCAGTTTTGCATTATACACAAGTGAAACAGAGTAAAGAAACTGAAGCTTGTACAATGTTTATAGCCTGGTAGACGGCATCTCCAGAGAGGCATTGTTTTATATCCCTTGTAACAAATAACAAAAAGGAACAACAACAACAAAAAAGAAAAAGAAGAAAGAAAGAAAGAAAAAGATGGCCTAAGTTCCGTTAACAACCAATAAATTATTCTCAAGTTTTTGGATATACAGATTACATGATGAATGAAAGAATAAATATGAAAATGGTATAGGAGAAGAAGGGAGGACTGATAGGTATCTATAATCTATTCCTAAAAACAACAGAATAAAAATGTTTCAAGATAAATAACACAACAGGAATAATTGGAAAAGATTCTTAAAGCATCATCAGGCTCTAGGTTCTAAATAAGGGTTGGATATTTGGCATCAAGAAACTCTCTCAAGGATTTTGCAGCTTTTTGGCCTCCCATCAATCCTTCTAGCTTCTCTAATGAAAGTAGAGCAAGTTCAGACAAGCTGTTGCAGCCGTCCATTATTGACCTGTAATTGGAGTCTGTTACCCCCGGTAGTCGTCTGAGGAATTCGACTGCAGATGTGTTAAAGTTTTCAGCTCTGCAAACAAAAGTTTAGCAGATCATCTTCCGAAGGAGATATTATAATGAACTTTTATCACTTCGCTTTCTTAGGATTGGACCAACAAGAAAATCACTTCAGCTGTTAATTTTCTGAGATAAACAAAATTTAATTTCTACCAACTTTAATGTGTGATAAAAAAGCGCAATAAATTTCATGAGGATTGTAGGAGAATAATAGTACCGAACATCATCTTTAATTATACCCTCCTCAGATGGGACTCCAACTCTAATTGCCTTGACTTCATCTGGCTCGTCTTGATTTGCCTTTAGAGTTGCGAAAATTTCAGCAGTAGCATGCAAACTACGAGACCAGACAATACGCAGACGAGGAAAATGGAGAACAAGCAGGGATAGCTTTGATATGATGCTATTAGGTGTAACATCATCACTAATATCATTTGCAGACTGCACAAACAAAATCAGCAATTTTTGTCAACAACAATAAAACTCTACTCCAATTGGTAAATAAAAGTTTCTCTATGTACTAATAAAAGCTCGTGTTAACTAGGGTCTATAGGGGAAGAGGATTTACATTACCAGAAATGAAAAGCTTTTATCTTGAGAGAACTCAATCAGGAGAACAGGTATCCGGTAATAACGGGACATCATTTCCACCTGGTGATATAAACGACCAGATGCAAAACTTCCAAAAAGGTCCTGTATACTTTTACGTTCAACGCATATCAATGGGGACAGTATGTAGTCTCCCACTTCCAAGGTCACTGGTATAATTTGCATGCCTTTTTGGTGGAGCACATTAGGGAGGCTGCTCATGAACTCTCTCATGTCCACTATGACCTGGAAAAAGGTGCAAACACCCTCAGAGATTGTACTCAAATCAATATTCAATGATAAATTATTCAACCATCAACCACCTGCATGCTCTTTTCTGCTTCCTTCCTACCACCAGCTTTTCTGGTAAGTGAGTTTTGGGAAGAAACAGATTGTGGATCCAGGGATGAATTTACTCCAAGAAATTGCTCATCCTGAAGTACAAGTAGAACTGTAACATTCAATAATTGCAGAGCAGGCAGCTGACTAAGAATAACTTCTATGATCCACAGACCAGCACACAACAATTCTGTGATCTGGGGATTTTAATTTATTTTAAGTACAAAATTAAGCCTGACTTCATTCCAGCAAGCAACAAGGCTCAAATATCCAACCAACAAAGATACAATTCACCAACAAACTTGTAAAACTACCTATCAAGTAAGTTCCAAATATAGCAGACCCCTGGTATAAGCTAGGATAATCCGTAAAACAAATGATCAGATCCTGTAAATATTTAAGCGTCATGTTCCCAAATCCTTGATTTAATCATCAAAATAAGGGCATTTAGAAATAAAACAGTTAGATAGACGTAATTCAAATTTCTCTTTTGCATTTTCTCCGCTATGGACAGAAAACTAAAATTAGTCTGCGCCAGATCCACAACTTTTAGTCCTAGTCTCATGACTCTCATGGATCATATCATTTTTCATTGTCTGTTAATATAGGGAACGGGGAAAAATAAAAAGAAAACTACCTCCATCCCATTTGAAAGGTATCATAGTTGGTTTTCAGTTTCACGGTTTAAAGAAATCTATTGGACTCATACTAATATAATGGTAGTGTCATAGATGGATATATTAAGTTTTGTACTTGTAATTATTCGATTTGAGTAGTGGATTGATTGTTGTACGGAAAAGAGTGAATATAAATTTACCAAAAGTGGAATAATAATCTTTCTATGGGAAACCCAAAAAGGAAAGAGGTAAGCGGGACTGAGGGAGTATATGCCATCTCTATTATGTTGAGTAAGTGGGACAATGATATCCTCACCATTACATATAATTATACAAATATAGCAGTATAATTTATGGACCTTACCAGTCGGGCATGAAATAAGAAAAAAAAACTCACCAACAGGGAAAAAACTCAGAGAAGATATATACAAGTACAGGATGACAAACCTCACCAACAGGGATCACCATGAGAGATTTCTGCCTAATCAGGGACTCAAACGCTCCATTTTCTCGGCGTACACTTGCCTCAAATTTCCGCACCTCAGTAGAATTTTCATAGAATAGAAAGTACACTTTTAACTTCTTGCATGGATTTTCAGATTTATAGACTTCAATCTCTCTGACAAAAGCTATGTCAGGGTGGTACACAATGATGACGGAGGGCTGTAAGATGTCAAGTACACTTTGGTCGCTTTCCAGGGCATGGAAATGTAACGGTGGGAGCTGGGCCGCTCCTTGAACATGCTTCCGCAGAAACATTCCATCCATATAATCTTCAGGTGCTTTTTGAAGTTGGTGACCCAAAATTGATGGATTACTTTCAACTGATTTCTCATCATGATTTAAGGAAGGTGCCGCAGAAATACTGGTCTCAGATTCAGGACCACTTTTAGCAATCATTTTTCTCTTTTTAGTGTTATTCTTCCTCCCTTTCCCAAGTTTTGGTTTAGCCCCACTGTCTTCTACATCAATATCCCTTTTAACTTGTTTGCTAATTTCATATGCCGCAGCAAGCAGTGCATCATTTTCTTGTTTAATCATACTTGTACCTTCCGGTTTTTGTCCAGAAACAGAAGGTACAGCTCCATCAAGAATTCCGAAACCATTAGGTGCTTTAGGTTTCTTTTTATTTGATTTTGGTAAAGCTTGTAACTCTACTTTACTGAGCAAATATTTTTCCCATTCGTCCCTCATTACCTTCATAATAAAACAAATAGAAAAGGGAGTTATCTAAATACAATTTTATAAAAATAAAAAGATGAGAGCAATAAGAGATCTCTCCAGAAACCTTATCTGGGCCCCTTATAATGCAATCTTGAAGCTGCATGCATGAGTGTTCATCCTTGCATGCCACTAGAACGATGCCGTTTTCATCACCACTGGAACAGTCTTCAACTATTAGTTCTTCTTCTGCCGTAGATTTCTTTTGTCTCTCTTCCTGTATCTCCACAAGAATATCCTGGAGAAGAAAAAATGATTACAGAAACTGTGTGATTACACATCAGAAGGACACAGACCAATTTGATCTAAAGCATTTGTTCCTCTTAAGTAAATGAACCTCAATCTGATTGCCTGCCAGCACTACAAATTCTCACCATCATGGTTCACTGAGACTAGTAGTAAACCGTTGGGTTCTAACTTCTAAAAAACGATGTCAACAGGTAAACACCAAATATAAATTTCAGTCAACTGTTTTCAACAAGCTAATTAGGGTTGCAGGTTTTGTAAAGAAAATCTCACTCACTCACACGCAAAACCTTCCACTTTGGTGGCTCTTCCAATACTTCTTGCAAACATACACCACTAGTTGTGCTTACTGAAGAACCTACACATTAGAATGAAAAATGAAAAGCACATTTAAATGAGAAGTTCAGTAGAATCATGTAGCACTTTAATGCCATCTGTATCCACAACAACATTAGTCAATTACTCAGTGCATGGATACAAAGTAATTTGTCTTCATCTGAGGGAGGCGGAAAAGGTACAGTATACTTTGACGTATTTATGAATTATATGCTTAATTTTACTAGTTATCATGCAAACATTGTAACATCAAATAAGGTGTCCACTACCATGAAATACTAACAGAAGACAAACTCACCATCCTTGGTGTCTCGGTCTCGCTTTTTCTTTGTGGAAGCTGCACCCTTACTCTGTGCACATGGCTTCTCATCTTCTGACCTACCGAAATGATAAACACGCTTCTTTGCATATTCAAAAATCTTGTAACTGGAATCTGCGAAGATCCAGACAGACCGGAAACTCTCAGAGGCTCTGATCGAATCCAGATACTTCAGGTAGGTAACTGCATCGTATCTAGAAATGATTAAGAGACAAACTCAGAGTCAATTTTATAGTTGTCCAGCAACAAATAGTTAAACCCTGGATTTTACAAGTCAGTAACACCCTGGTCTAAACATTATCAGACCGATTTTCATCAAACTACAACTGGATGTGTGTGTTCTCTTCTCTTATTATTAATCAAGAAATGCCGGTGCTCAAATACCTGGAAAGATAGTCCAACAGCTTTCTCAGTGTCTTCAAATCTGAAACCAGCTGCTTTGTCCTCTTCCCTAACGTATGCCATATCGGATCAAGCTGCCTCCTTATAATTTCATCAAATGACTTGAACAAACCATTCTCCACGGTCAAATCCTCCACGTCAACCTTGTTTGTCTTCCTCATCTCCTTCAAACATGCATCCATGACCTCGATCACCGCTTTCTGTATCCCAACCATCACCGGTGACATTGGGACTCTAATGTCTATCACTTCCGGTGGTTCTCTTTCCAAATCCTGGGAAACATATACCTATATCCACCCAACAGATTAACACTGAATTTTATTATGTATCAATATAGTGGGGGATGAGGTAGATAGCTTGAGCCAGGACATTAAACATACAAGCAATTCAAGTTGATTCTACAATAATTTCCATATTCGACATTCCTATACTGTGATATTTCGGCTGAAAAAATCTCAATGTGCAGTAATCTTCCACATCAGTAGGAGCTTAAATTTCCACTACAGTCTTTACTACTACTGCTACATTATTACATCAATTGATTCTATAGTAATTTCCACTTTACTTGAGAGTAAGAGTTAGTGAACCGAATCACCTGAAACCTCGGCCAGAGGTGTAATTTCCGGAGGAAAAGGCACTTGAGAGTCCGCTCAGCTTTCGCAAATCCTGCAACCATAGCCTGTGGCCGATCAGAGAATGCCCTAACATACAGTGACCTATTCGTAGACCTCAGAATCCGCACAATGAACGCCTCAGTGGAAGTATCAGCAATCGAATGAGCATTGAGAAGTATAATCCCCGCTACACTTGTCGTCGGGAGGCGCTGAGTGAGCAGATCGACGATCAGAATCCGAGCAGTAATGAAGTAAATTCCACCGGCCGCGTACATCGAGATACGGTGGTGCGCCTGAAGCTCGGCTGTGATTGAGGCGGTATCCGATACTCCATCGATTAGTACGGAGATTGAGTTTTTCTGCGAATTGGAGGCGTTGAGGATGAGGAGAGAGCCTTGCGAAGGGTCGTGGAGACGGAGGAGAGAGGCTATTAGTTTGGGGAGGTTGAGACCGGCGGAGAGGACGACCAGGCCGCCGGTGGTATCTTCTATGAGGTCGGAGATTATGTGCTCATGGAATTGTACCATCGGTGGTTTCACGGCGGCGATTGGCGGCAGGTGGTGGTTGAGTTTGGATTAGCGGCAAAAGGGGAGTTTGGAAAATGGAATGAACCTTTTGTAGTGGGTCGGGTCAAAACGGATAATGGCGCCAAGGGAGTAGTGCAATGGGCTTTTGACTTTCTATTGGGCTTACATTCTTCCTTCCAGCCCATTTTAAATTGAAAATAATAAGACCGCTTGTTTAACTACAAACTTGAATTTTCATGCATAGTCTACCAACCAGCATATCAATTACTATTATAAAAAAGAAAATCAGAATAATTAAAGTACCTAACTTTTATTTTTTCTATTTTACCCCTCATCATAATTACTCTTTTCATTGTAATATTTTATATGGTTTAATCTTATTAAAAATTATACTATAATTGATAATTCTATTATAATAAAATTATTATTAATAAAATATTTTTTTAACAATATTAATAAGTTAAAAGTTCGCACGCGAGTACCGCATGTCAAATTTTTAAGCCCAGAAAAAGTATCTTGATGTTCATAATTGTCATTCGTAATGTCAAGTGACACGTTAGTTAACTATAAATATTTTTATTTTTTCGCCAAATGTCTTCCGCCTTTCATGTTGTGAACATCCATCTTAATCGACGGCACATGAACCATGTGAGTTTATATATGGATCATCATTCATTATAACAACAAAAAAGAAAAAGAAAACAGAAAAAAAAGAGCATATAAAATTAATTATATAGCTAGCTCATGGTGTGGGGAGAATTAACCATTTTCTACTTACACCTGCATGATTTTTTTAATTACTACTTTCTCGGTTCCATCTTAAACTTTCCACTTCACTATTTTTATTATTCCTGTTAAAATTTTTCATTTTCATTTATATCCATTTTTAAATCTACTTTAATATTAGAATATTTAGACGATAACTCAAAATTACATCAATACTCTTATTTTATTATTTTTATAAAAATATCTTTATTTTATTTTTTAAACTCAAAAATTATCTGTAAAGTTTAGGACTGTACGGAAATTTGCAATTGGATCAGATGACACTCCTTGAAATGTTTTATGAGTAAGAGCTGGTGGTAAACAATCCACTGCCATGGAATCGAACCATATATTATCAAAGTGTGACATATATATTATTTAATGGGACGACGGCAATTTGATTCATGATTGGCATATTCTTCTTAAAAATTGAGCAATTTTCACATTCCTCCTACTTGAAACAGAGACAAGCAACGACATCCATACGTGCATTTGCATGCTTCAAAAGCGTATGTCTTTGCTTTGCTTTGCTTTGAATACACAAATACACACAAACACAAATGAGGTGTCCCCTACATTCCTTCAATGTATATTTCGAAGCAATGTATAATTCTTCTTAAACTTTACAGCCAGATATAAGATATTTACCCATAAATCAATTAAAGAAAAATAACGAGTATGAATACTCGATCGGGAGAAATAAAAGTGGACTTGATTAACTAATAAAAATATTAAACGGAGGACAACTTTTAGTAAACACACGATGCACTTTTATATACTACAAATAACACCACAACTATTATAATTTATAAAATAGTCCTATAATTATAAATAATTAAAATTTTTACTTACAAAAACATCTAAACATGTTTATTTGATCCAATCATATTATCCAAACAAATAAATTGAAATTTTTTTGGAAAAATACGAAAAACGAATAACGAAGAACACGAAGAACGAACACGAAGATCTATCACCGGAGCTCCGGCCATTACTTCAACCAGGCTGGTCGGAGCTGTCAAGCTCCGGTCGGAGCTTTAAAAATAATTAAAAATAAATAAATTGAATACTGACCAGGACCGTCCTAGTTAGATCAGAGTTAAATTTTTAATTTTTTAAAATATTTTTTAAAATTATTTGTTTAAAGTTAGTTAATTTAACTATTAAATAATTAAATAAATATTAACGACTATGAATATAAATAATAATATAAAGATCTTACATTTATTATTATTTGTAAAATATGACTATTGATTTTGTAATATTGATTTTTGTTACGTTATGGTATCGTAGTGTACATATGGTCATATATTTTTGAAGATGTGATAATTTGATAAGTTTTATGAAAAATGATATTAATTTTATATTTATATAATTTGTTAAACTTTTTATAATATATAAAATTATGTCCTACATTTAATAAAAATGGTCCTGTATTTAATAATTCCACTAACTAATGATAGGTACATATACTTGACGAGGTGGAGAGTCCCAATCAACATGGGATGGATATGGTTATCCTACCTAGCTACCTTGTAAAAATGTAACTTTGACTTGTCATGATTATTTTGTTAGTTCAGCTGCATCTTGTCAAACAAACCATATTTATTAATCACTATTACTGCTGACCATGCACCTCCATGAAACTTGTCTTGGGATAAACGGAAACCGTCTAGAGCTCTTGCAATATAATCATATAAGTACGGTTTGTTTCGCAATTGTAATCAACCCGACCATTTGACTTGATGAAAATTGATTTGGCCTAAAATACACTTCAAATATCACCATTTTAATTTCATTTCAAACACAATTTTATTAAAATCCAATGTCCATTTAATTTCTATACCAATCAGACTTCCAAAAAATTCAGTGGTTTTCTTCCTGAATTTGTTCAATAATGTCACATAGTCATGTTTATGAGCCGAGCCCGGCTCGTTAAAAGAAACGTGTAAAAAATATATAATTTAAATAATTTATAATGAGGTTGAATTCAACTCGAACTCGAAAATAACGAACCTTATCTATTTATACATTTGATAAAATAATTAAACTTAACGAACTTTATCCAGTCGAGTCGGAATTAACCGTCACATAAACGAACATGAGCCGCGAGCTCGCCTCGTTTACATTATCTAACGTGTCGAGCCCTCGCTTGGACTCTACTCACATAACAACCCTAGATTCATCCTTGAACCGTAACCCTCAAGGTAGTAACATAATCTACATATATAAGGAGAATTCACATGTCTAGGTTGTTTTGGTAATTCTCATCGAGAAAGAGCCCTTCGAGTGTGATGATGCAACATCTCGAGGGTCTTAAGGCGTCGTGCGGGTTTAAGATGCTCTTCTAATTATACACAAATTTATTAAATATATATGCGAATCTAACCACAGTCCTATAATAATAAGAAGCACCAGATACAATATTGCTCTAAAAAGGAGGTTGTGCATCTTGGTGGAGTTTGAATTTAATAAAGTGTCTTAGACAATAATGAAACACATTTTAGTAAGTTTCTTTTCTAATAGATTGAAGGGTCAAGTTATCTATATAATTTTTTTAAAAAAAAGAGGGTCTTACACAATTTATATACATATATAATAAGGTTATTATTTTTCATAAAGATGCAGACATTAGCGAGTCCCACTTTGTTAATATGGACACTGATTATCATTACAATTGGCTACTTATCACTTGATGACTAAGCCGCAGAAAGCAGTGACCAATGCGGAAGCTTAACAGACATTATGCGAATATGGAGGTTTCAATGTGGTTAATCATATCATTTGTAGTAAGAAAATATTATATTATCTTCTTTGGAATTAAGTAATGAACGACAGAGGGCGCATCTCATGTGATTAACCATTCACATCATTCGCTAAACATATTGTTTTCATCAACCTAATCCAACTACCTCTTTAATTCAGAGCAACATGTTCATAGAAGAAACCACTCGATCGATGTTGACTATAATTGCTCAATAGACTTTTCTGATTCAATTTGTACTTTTATATATTATGTTCTATGTTATTTCGGAATAATTAGTTGAGCAACTGTCAACCGAAGTATATATTCAATATAAAATCTCATTAATTAGAAACAGGATCATTTTACAATTTGTCATTAAATATGTGTTTTTCGCGAATCCTCTCATGGATCCGTGTTAGTATCATTTTTCACGTATCCACTCGCGAATCCTCTTGCAATTTTATATCATAGAGTTTTAAGTTGAAATCATAGATATTTAGTCTGAAATCATAGTAGTATTTTTTTTGTTTGACATCATAGTATATTTTTTAGTTGAGATTATAATGTTTTTTAGTTGTGATCATCGTGTTTGTTTGATATCATAGTTTTTTGAGCTCATATCATAGGTTTTTTTGTCTGAAATCATCGTATTATTCTATTGTCATAATAATGTATTTTCTAGTTAAGATTATAGTGTTTTTAATTGAGATTATCGTGTTTGATTTGATATTATAGCTTTTTGAGAAACGTAGAATATAGTGTTTTGTGTTGACACCGTAGTGTTTTTAGTTGTGATTATAGTGTTGTGTTTGATGTCAAAGTTTTTGAGTGGATATCATAGTTTTTTAGTTTGAGATCATAATGTATTGTGTTGATATCATAGTATTTTTCCGTGACATTATGTTGTTAATAGTTGAGATTACAGTCTATTTTTAGTCTGATAACATAGTGTATGAAGAGATCATAGTGTTTGGTTTGATATCAAAGGTTTTTTAGATGATATTATAGTGGTTTAGTATGAGATCATAATGTTTTGTTTTGGCATCATAGCTTTTTAAATTGATATCATGGTGGTTTTAGTATAAGATATCAGTGTTTTGTGTTGACATCATAGTGTTTTTAGTTGATGTCATAGTTTGTTTTTAGTCTGATAACATAGTGTGTTTTCAGTTGAGATCATAGTGTTTGATTTGATAACATAATTTTTTTGAGTTGACATCATAATGGTTTAGTATGAAATCATTATGTTTGTGTTGAGATCATAGTATTTTTAGTTGATAAAATATAACATATATTATCATTCAATTACGTGTATTAATGTTCATACAGCTGCCAAGAAAACAACATATAACGCTCTTTTGTCTCTTTCAAACCTCTTATTGATCTCTATCTACATAATTTCAGATTTATCATCGCCGTGCTCGTTTGTTGCATTTGACTCAACATTGTTCTTTCTTCCTCTTCTCTTCTTCTCTTCTTATTCGTCAATGTTGCGCTTCTTCTTCTTCTTCTTCTTCTTCTTCAATTTGATGAATTTATTAACCTAATCCTTATGAAAAAATGATTAAACCTTGTGAATGCACAAACAATAACATCAATGAAGAATTATTTCATGTCAAACATAATAGATATTATGAACATAAGATATATTATGAACATAAGATATATTGGTTAGAATATAGTACATATACGTAAAAACATAATAAAATACAGTAAAAAGCAAAATACAAAAAGAAATATGTCGAAAAATAGAGCACAAAATAACTGTTAAGTTTTGAATGATAACATAGGACATATTCCAGAGAAAGGTAATATTGAGAAGATATAACATACAATCGAGAACAAAACTCAATATAACATTAAAAAAAAATAGAGCACATAATGATTGTCAGTTTTTTAATGAAAACATAGGACATATTATAAAGAACACACGTAATATTGTTGAGAACATAGCACACGTACGAAAGAACATGTAAACGTTTTATATCTTATTTTTTGGATCTGAGCTAATGATTGAGGTCTGATTTTGAATGATTACACCACTGAATCATTACGGAAGCATGATTACACATTGTGAATGCATAAATAAAAATGATCTACAATTAAAATATGAAATTATGGATGAATACTTTCAGATCTATAATTTTCCGAACTTAATTTTTCAAATCTAGGTGGAATTGAAGCTATTTTGTCATTCGAAACATGAATCAACCATGTAGGAGCTAGGTGGTAATCGATCATAATATCAACTGTCTAGCTTGATTTCTCGATCAAATCGGTTAAAAACATTAAGAATCACAAAAGCTTCGTTCAAAACATGTCTAACCTTTATGTTGATCGTTGTTTTATGTATATTCTGATAGTGTGGCTGCTCAGCTTCGATTTTTCGGTGTGGTTGTAGCATGAAGATTGCTTCTTAGGCCCGATATAAGGTTTTTTAGAGAGCTTTTTTTGTAGAGAGAGATTTTTTTTGAATCTCTAGGGTTTTTATGAACAAGAATGAATGAACATTTTCAACGTATTTTCGGGTTATAACATATATTTATACGACTCATTTTTTCGACCCAAACTAGTTTTTGGTTTAGAGCTAATATGTAGGATTTATCTATTCTCAGATCGCATTCGTACCGACCTGAATGCATGTCTTTACTAGATACTCGCCACATGGCATGTAATTCAATATGGTCCATTGATTTTAGTTTGAAGTCTTTTTTTCAATAATTTTAGTTACAATGGATTATGACTTAAATTTTTAATAATTAAAATCTCCAGAAAATGACAAGTTGATTATAATACACATTAATATATAATTTTATTAATAACAAAATATATAGTTATATTGCAAATTCATATTAGAATATAATTACGATTTTAATATAATTTACTGAAGGATATTACTGCTTCTGGAGGTGAAGAACACAATAGATTTAACGTGAAGTATCTCACCTCAAAAAGAAGCAGAAGAACAAATTGTTCCTTCAAAAATCAAAATTAAAGGTGCTGTGTTGTTACAGACATTGAAGAAATTGCACAAAGTGCAGTGAAACCAAAACTCCTATTCACTTACAATAATCATCACACACAGTGAAACCAAATCTCCAATTTCATTATACATATGACTCCGTGTGGAGGTGGAACAGATAAACGAGGGGTTAATCATGGAGACGGAAAATTTCTTGACTGGATTTGGAAAAATTGATCAAAGTCTGATATGAACGATGAACGGCCCTAAATATTTAATTTAATAAAAATGTGAGGGTTGTAAAATTATATAATAAAAGTTTATTTATAAACTTAATTAAACTCTGAATAGGGATATAGTTGTATATTAACACTTTAATGTTAAAATATAATTAATATAATATAATTTATGAGATCGACTGGGTGATCATCTAACGAAGATCTGTATTCAGGTTAATACGAAGTCGACATGAAAATAAAAAAGCTTTAATATATAATATTATAAACTATATTTCTGTGTCTCTACCTAATGTTTGTTTCGTAGAAAATTTACTCTATACTTCATTGATGAAACCAAGAGCAACTAAACTTTTGTTTACATGAAATCTTGTACTATTGACTTATATACTTAGTTTAAGAATAGATGCTGGGATCGCCCGAACGGACTACACTAAATCATGAAGAGATTTGACGTGTCCAATCGAACATTAAGGAACTGTACGGTTTGGAAGCAACATTTTTACTTAATCAAGTCGAACACTGTTCGAATGTTGGACCATTTCTCAAGTGGTGGCTTTCCCATGACAGTGTATTTTTACCTCCACAAGGTTCATACACAAAATTTTATTTAAATGAAATTAAATCTCCTTATACTTGAACTGACAATTGATTTACTTAGCCGTTGTAACCTTGGGCATTTACATAAGAAAACTCGCGAGAAATGAAAGAGGAAAACATTTATTCCATATGGAAAAGTTAATTGAGAAACGTAGAATATAGCATAATGTAATATTGTTGTGGTAGCTAACATACTATATCGACAGCTGATATGAACATGTATATCCAAAGATACTTAAAAGGAGGAGAATTTAAATGGACGTTACACATTATTTTATATTCTCTATATATACTAATTGACCTTTTTTCTAATTCTACCCACTCTCCACACCTGCCTTACAACACCTATATATGTTCCATCGATCACTTTCTTTTTCAACCATTTTGCAAAACATCTTCTCTTTACTCCTAATACTCATTCAACATACCTCACCAACTCTTTACATTTATCCTCAATTTGACAGATATTTGATTCTTCTTGATTTCTTCTCATTTTGATCATTTGGTATGGAACTAGAGCCTTTCATGCACTGTCATTCGTCGAAAGTTCAAGTAATCGTTCGTTTATGAGATTTCGTTTGCAGATTTGAAGAGAAAATAGAGAATGGTATATTGTTTCTGAAGACATCAAAGCCTGATGGATACCAGACAAAGACTGTGAGTATTTGTCGTTACATTACTTTCAGTTTTATCTTACACTTTTCTTTGCTATTATTGTTCGGTTTACTTTCTAGCTGTCTGATCGTATAGACGATATAGTTCATCATTCGGTTCGGACATTTCTGAAGCACAAGATGAGTTTTACAGTTGTGAAATGAGATCCATGCTACAGGTTGTTATAACTTGTGTGACATAATCATGAGAACTTTTTCAAAATGATAACTATGTTTTGGTTGGTAGATACTTTGGAAATGATTTCCAGATATTTCTGTGGCTGCTTTTGATTGGTTTTTGTTGCATTTGACAGACTAGATCTTCAACTTAGGTTAGTTCTGATAACTTTACTTGATTGGAATACAGTAATAATGATAATAATGTACTGTCCAAAGTCCAACAAAAGTGTCTTGATAGAGATTTCTCTTTTGGGTATGAATCATGAATATCTGATTCTGTAACATGTGTTTCTAAGGATACTGATTCTTTTATTACATAGAAGTACTACTACTTACTGTAACATGATTATTGCGACATTTGAACTGATGACATCCTCCCTCCGTTCTGAACTCGTTCTGATGCTTTGGCCTTTCTACCTAAATAGAGACTTTTTTGTGCCCCAAAATGGATAGAATACTGATAGCAGGGCATATCGATCTGTCTACAGTTCTTAGTGCATTAGGTGATTGTTCGGTAGGCGCTTGTGTAGTACTACTGACTGGATCAACACTCTTTATCTGGTGAAAATGAGACAGATCTAGTTCCATGCAACCTTCACAATACTTAAAATCAGTGACACAATTTACATGCCTTGTGAACAGAGAGGATGCATACAAAAGAAAGCTGAAGAGAATTAAAGTGAGGAATGCTGAGAATAGTTTCCTATTTACTGGCAAAGGCAGAGGTTGCAGATTCTCTCTGTTTAAATTGGTTCTGATAATCATAATACTTGGCACATTCTACTCCATTTTCTCATCTCCAACTGTCTGTCAGCCCAACACGATCACCAGCAAAGTCGCACGGTAAGTCTTTCCAACTACATGAGTCTCACTTTTCCTCAAACTTGTGGACAATATCAGAGGAATATGTTGCTGCATAGTACTTGAGAAGCACTAGCCGCAGCTATTATTGATGAATAGCTAACCTTACATAATGCAGGCAACATTTTGTCAACAGGTGGATTTGGGGCCTCCCATCTGATCCTCGCTATGTATCCGATCTAGCCACCAACTGGGACGAAATCAGAACCATTGTTAACCAGGTCCCTAAAGGCGACGAAATCCATGGAGTAGGCCTTCTCAATTTTAAACAAGGTGAAATTCACCAGTGGAAACAGTTCATTCCCACGGCCAATCACACGTTCCTTCACTTGGACTATGCGGACAAGAATGTAACTTGGGACACCTTATTTCCTGAGTGGATCGATGAAGAGCAGGAAGATGAAGTCCCAACGTGCCCTTCATTGCCGAAACTTGAAGTACCCAGACAACGTCTTGATCTCATTGCTGTCAAACTTCCGTGCAGATATGAAGGGAATTGGTCTAGAGATGTGGCTCGGTTGCACTTGCAACTTGCGGCAGCTGGTTTAGCTACTACATTTAAAGGCAATCACCCCGTATATGTGCTTTTCGTGTCTAGGTGCTTCCCGGTGCCTAATTTATTTACAGGCAAGGATCTTGTTGCACACAGTGGTAACACGTGGTTGTACAAACCACGACTTGACTTGTTGACGGAGAAGCTCCAGCTTCCTGTTGGATCGTGTGAGCTTGCACTTCCTCTTGGAATCACAGGTCAGTTCTCATTCTACAACTGCAGTATAGTATGCATTAGCCTTGACAGATACTAATGAAACTTATGTGATCTTTTGAAAACAGATAGGGATTATGGAAGGAAGCAACGGGAGGCATATGCTGCAATCTTACACTCAGCTGACTCCTACGTATGCGGAGCCATAGCTGCAGCCCAGAGCATCCGTATGTCAGGATCCACACGAGACCTTGTAATACTTGTCGATGAAACTATAAGTGATTACCACAGGACTGGTCTTGAAATGGCAGGGTGGCAAGTCCGGACAATAAAGAGGATACGAAATCCAAAAGCTGAAAAGAACGCTTACAATGAATGGAATTATAGCAAGTTCAGATTATGGCAGCTAACCGACTACGACAAGATCATTTTCATTGATGCTGATTTAATCATCCTCCGCAACATCGATTTTTTATTTGGGATGCCAGAGATTTCAGCAACAGGTAACAACGGGACACTTTTCAACTCGGGAGTTATGGTTATCGAGCCGTCAAACAGCACGTTTGAGCTCCTGATGGATCATATAAATGAAATTGTATCCTACAATGGGGGAGATCAGGGCTACTTGAATGAGATATTCACCTGGTGGCACAGAATCCCTAAGCACATGAATTTCCTTAAACATTTCTGGATTGGAGATGATGAAGTAGTGAAAAGGAAGAAAATTCACCTATTTGAGGCCGAACCGCCAGCTCTCTACGTGCTTCATTACTTGGGAAACAAGCCGTGGGTATGCTTCAAGGATTATGACTGTAACTGGAACGTAGATATATTACAGGAATTCGCAAGTGACGCTGCTCACAGGAGATGGTGGAGAGTTCATGACAGCATGCCTGAAAAGCTGCAAGATTATTGCAAGTTGAGAACAATACAGAAAGCACAGCTGGAGTGGGACAGAAGGCAAGCAAAGATAGGGAACTACTCGGACGGACATTGGAAGATTAGAATACGTGATAATCGTCTCAAAGGTTGCATTGATCCAGCACCGTTCTGTAGCTGGAAGGGCATGTTGCGGCATTGGGGTGACCCGAACTATTCGTATGATAAGTATACTCTTTCACCACCACAGACGAAGACTGAGATTTCTGGTAGATTATAATCTGCATTTTTGTTTGTTTTGAACATGAAGAGTTTTGCTTCAAGCACTCTATAGCGTTTTATCCTGTGGTTGCTCTATAGATTTTCCTTATTTTCGATTCTTTTCGTTCCTGGAAGATCTCGAATCCTTCTGGAACCTGAACGTATTGCGAATGTTATACCATTGAAATTCTATCCTGAATCTTGATTCTTGATGCAAGAAACACGATCAGACAGAAACAAAACTGCTTTAATCTTGATTCTTCATGTACAGGGCCTGTACATGAAGCATGCTGGTATTGTGGTATGTCATGAACCAGTCCTAGAAACCTGGATTTTTGCTAAACTAGAATACTTGATGAACGAAGAACTCTCAACACATTTTGGGATCCAATTCGATATTGTTGATGAGGAATCGTTAAATACTTGATTCTTCTAAAAAGTAGAAAGTGTACCAAAACAATCCCTTAGGTTCAGAAAAAGCTCGACTTTTTAGCAAAAAAAAATTAAGGACTTTTTACCAAGGCATTATATAGGCTAGAATATGGCCTTAGAATCTGTATGTATCTGATAATAACATTTGTTTTGTTTACAAATTCGGAATCAAAAGTTGTTAACGACTCGACGTACGCATATATTAAAAAGTGCATATAACAAGTAAACTGTTAGACATTCGATCGTGGATAGTTAAGCGGCTGATTGGAGTAGCATTCGTGAATTTTGTGTTTGTTATAACATTTAAATGTCGAAGATCGAAATGCCTCTACAGTATCAATATTTTTCTCTAACTTTATAACAAACCTATAATACTCTATCCAATTACAATTCTATACCAAACACAATTTTAACAATCCCACTACAATTCCGATCACTATTCAGACATTTAAATATTTAAGTCGCATGCAAATCAGCAGCTGCTATTACTACCACAGTAAATCCGGGTCGACCCATGGACAGACCGCAGTACATTTCGATACATACACAATCGAGTGTGTCTATCTATCCAGAACGGCAAGTCCTATTTGTCGCCCACAATCAAGTGCAACAATCAAGTAGAAGCTATGGCGACACACTTTCTTCCAGCGAATCTTAATCTTATTCCATTAGCCAACTCATCATCCTCTTCTGATAGACGCTCTTTCTCCACTGGTTTCCCCTCTCCTTCCTTATTGAGCCATGACTTCTCCGGTCACCGGATTCGGACCCCATCCCAACCCAAACGTGGTGGTGGCGTCGTCACTAGGGTACTGTAATTTCCAATTTCCGTTATTACTTCTGAAATCAATAACAGCTCAATTTATGTCTTTCATTATTCAAGTGATACATGTTTCTGTATTCAATTTCGATTTTGATTGACTGAAACATGGGGATTTTAGCTCGGAATTTTATAGTATGGTGTTAAATGATAGTGAAGGATCCTTTAGGTATAGTGTTTAACATTCTGTGTAGTTGTTGATTTATTGCTTAATTAATTCAAAGGACTGACGCCTGGTGCATACTGTTTGATATGAGTTAGTTAGTCTGCTCCTAATGGATGGTACACTCTGTTTTAGGGAATTGTCGAATGAGGACTTGCATTTAGGTGCCACTTCATTAGGTCAATTCTTCGGAGTTTATTGAATGTCTACAATGAACTTTAGTTGGTCTAATATTAATACAGCTCCATTCAGGAACTGTGTTTAGGGAGTTCAAGTAAATAGTGTATGTACAATTTGTTGCTCACTAGTGAGAGAGGAAGACGGAATGAGTTAATACGTCCAATAGGTTGTAGACTTGGAGAATTGATGAACTTGTTTATATCTACTTGAAACATAGGATGTCTCTTTCTTTTAATTCAGATAAGAGAGTGACTGTCTCAGCAAATCACCATCTTTTCTTTTGTGGCATCCCAAGTTTTAACCTACTAAATGTCTGCTATTATGATTATTTACTTGATTTACGTTGCTCAGTTAAGGTATATTCTTCCTCTATGCCCCAGCTGCTGCAGCCCTATTGATAATATGGGCTATTACTGCCCTTGGCAATGTTTGATTTAGTAAAAGTTGTGTCTCTGTTTGTGGGTATGGGTTTTGTCACGCCTACTTCTCTGAGGAGTTGGGCAGTCTAATTGTTAGACTGGTGCAAATTAATGGGATGCACAATCGAACACTTGGGTAGCTGGTGTTGTGGTTATTTATAATATTTTATGTGTGTGTGCAGTGGGGGAATGCCCCTAACACTTGGATGAGAGTGTCTAAACGTTAGACTGTATAACACAAGTTTTTGCTTACTTATTTTTTTTGTATCAGTTTTTTATTTCCCCCCCTTTAATCTTAAACAGGTTATTCCTTTTGCAACGGATGCCTTTGAGAATCCTCCACCAGATATAGCATCATATTTGTTCAAGCATCGGATTGTTTATTTGGGGATGATTCTGGTTCCTCAAGTTACTGAGCTGTTGCTTGCAGAATTCTTGTACCTTAATTATGAAAGTGGGGAAAAACCAATTTACTTCTACATAAATTCCACCGGTACTGAAAAGGTCGGAGCATATTATCTTGCCTGATTATATACTGTGTTATCATCTTAAAACTATCATACGAAGTTATCTCTGATTTTAAGCTATTGCTACTATCGCTTAGTTGTCTTGAATTAGCAAATGATAGAAGTGGTAACCACTGATTTGTTTACAATTCAACTGGAATCCCTCATTGTATAGATAATGGAATCTAGAAAAACGTAGACAGACATTGTATATTCCACTATCATTAATTGAAAATTAGAAACTGCTGGAGGAGACAGGTGTCCGTCTTTAGAGTGTTTGCAACAAAGATACAAAAATGATTTTCTTGCCACTCTTATTATGTCTGATTGGGTTTATTCTTACTTAGTTATGACTCTATAAAGCAATTGTATCTGCATTTATAATTATATAACTTCTTAGTGAACTTCCAAATTTATGTACATTTGTCCTATGTTACTTTCCCTGTGCATGTTTCATTGTCGAAGTTCAACTATTATGGTAGTGTTGATAGAGCCTTTTACTCGTGTATTGTATTGGCTATGGGACTGTCTAGGACGTGCATGTAGTTTCAATGTATATCATTAGAGATCTGCATGCAATTCTTGTTAGCATAGCATTAATTAAACTGTTCATTTATATTAAATCTCTGATTCATGGTTTTAAAGTATGCTCAATAAATTATGCAGGACGGGCATAAGTATGGTTATGAGACTGAAGCTTTTGCAGTTTATGATTCCATGGGGTAATTTTCTTTTCCTTACCCTACATATTAGGGTTTCGAAGTTTAAGTTTAGCCCATGATGAACATTATAGTAATATTTTCATTAATAAATGGTAGGTGCGAGAGATATATTTTGAATCTAAATCATTTGATTTCATAATTTAAGTGGATATACATGTATAGTTTTTGTGACACACATATTATTTATCAATGCACAATCAAATTATTATTTGGGTTAATTACACTTTCTCCCTTGAAAGTGTCACGATTTTAAAAAACCCCCAGAAACCCAGGGGTCTCGACTTTTCCTTATAAAAAAACCCCTGAATTTGTGATTTCCTTACATTCCGTTAAATATTTACGTTAGTCAACAAGTCAACCGTTAAAAAAGTCAAAAGTCAACATTTTATTTAAAAAAAATATACGTTTCTGTAAAAATAAATAAATATTTTGACATCATAAATGTAAGGTAAACAAAAGTCCACATGTGTATATAACATGTTTTAATTGTAATACCGACAAAACCATTTTCTCTCATCTGCTACAACCATGGCGGATGTGACCAATCTCGACCGTATCAACAACCCTCCACCACCGACCCACCCTCTCGCGCCACCACCACCACCTTCCGTCGACGATTGCTACCATCAACCCAACCCGTTCGTCCTCGATTTCTATTCATTTTCCCCTTCCTTCAATGATTTCAGCCACTATTTCTTCGACGATTACTCCACGTCCGTTGATTTCGATTTCAATTCGGCCGATAATCATGACTACGGAGATCCTATTTGCTTGTTGAGAGGTCAGGAAGAGGAGGATGACGACGAGCCGATAAATTCGCCACCGATCTGTTTGAAACAACTCACATGACGGAGGATCCGGCTTGGGATATTCTCGCTGCGGCTACGGTCAAGGATTCGACGATTGAGTTCGGGTTCGGCTATGGTCGAGAGTTTGAGTGGGAGGAGGTGAGTGAGAGAGCTCGGTTCGATGAAATTGAGAATTTGAATACTGTGATTAATCATATTGAGGAGCTCTCGGTTTCGATTAATTTGGATATTTCGTCTTCCCATGGTGAAAATGATGATCCGGTGTTGGGTGATGAGGATGAGGAAGGGAGGAATATTAAGTGGAAAGTACTGTTGACAGTGAATAATATTGGAAGGACATTAGAATTGGAGGATTCCGACGAGAATGATGACGATGTTGGTCGGAGTCGGATCTTACATGATGATCTCCTGGAAGATTATATAGTAGCTATGGAATATGATAGCACAATTATTTAAAGGAAACCAATCAGAGCAAGTTTGATCTGATCATCTAATGGTGCAATTATATATGTATTGATTAAAAGAGGGACATAAGTCAATAGATTCCGGGAAGAAGCAGTCCAAGAACGCAACGCCAGAGAAAATTAGCACTACTAGTATGTAGATAAGTAGATTAAGACTTACATATTTAATTATTGGCTATGCACTCTTTGGAGAGTTGGTCGAGAGGATAATATTCTAATTAATCACTCTTTTTTTTTTAATTGTCCAAAATTTATTTTATTTTATTTTTAAATTTTGTTAATGACGTCATTAGAAAAAACATTTACACAATTTTGGAAATTCGGAAAATTTCAAAAATTAAAAAGTCAACATTTTTTTGTTGACTAACGGTAAGTGGCATTTCGTTGAATCCGTAAGTCAACTGACGGCAGGGAGGTGTGCAAAAATATTTGGGGGAAATTGTAATTTCGAACTTTTTAGGGATGAAAGTATAATTAACCTATTTTTCAAGTTGGCTGCACCACATAGCCCTCTTTCTATGGGATCCGGTTGGATCTGCCCTCTTTCCACGGGATCCGGTTGGATCTGCTGATGTTGTTGTGAGTCCAGAAAGATTGAACTCTCTGGACCTTGAATTGTGAATTGAAATGCATACCTTAATTTGATGGAAACATACATATTTGGCGGTGAAATACCTTCTACATGTATGGCGCTTTGCTCTTTAATTTATTATCTTGACTATGATCTTCAATACTTTTTCAGCTTTGTGGAGGCACCTATTTTTACAATCTGTATTGGCAATGCATGGGGTGAAGCAGCTTTGCTATTGGCGGCAGGTGCAAAGGGAAACCGTTCTGCCTTGCCATCGTCTACAATTATGATGAAGCAGGTTAAAGTTCTCGTTTTTACATTTTCCTGTTAATCTTTCTAGTCTCAACACCGAGATATTAAAAGTTTGTTATCATATGTTGATATCTAAGACACCATAAAGATATATAATCATTTACTCTTAGGGTTGTCTAATTTTTTTTTTAGTCCTGTACAGAACTTTTGAAAAAAAATTATGACATTAAAATTATGTTATACTCAAGCTATTGAAATTATGTTATACTCGACCTTTTAGGAATTTTGTGTAAGTGAAAGATATTGAAATTATGTTATACTTATCTCTTAAGAATTTCGTGTAAGTGTTAATAAGCCGAGCTTTATATTGGTTACATTTATTGTATAAATTTTTTGAAATGATTTATATTTAATTCTGTATCGATCATGTTTTAACACTTATAAATTATCATATAGAAATTAGTTTAATTTTATACAAACGTACAAAAAGATAAAAAAGAATGTTAAAGAATAACTTCATAAGGGGAAACCATGCATAATTAAAGAGTACAACAACAAGTAACATGTAACTATAAATTTGTCTAGAAGTCCACAATTTGGATATATAAAGTGGGAGCCTGACCCTGATGGGTTATGTACAGAGTGTAAATGCTTAGATCCGACCCTGACTTTATATATACTAAATACATATATTACTTTTAAAAGTGTAACACTTCAATAATATCTCCATTCTCCATCATAGGCTAAAGAGAACCAAAAGATGTTACCAAGTCAATGCTTAAACGAGATAGCGTTTTGTTTTTCCATCTTAACAGCTTTTTTAATTTTTAATTTTTAATTTTAGTGATCTTTATATATTCTAATAATATTATTATGATGTAAATTTTGCAGCCAATTGACAGGTACAGGGGTCAAGCAACTGATGTAGACCTTAGGAGGAAAAATTTTAGGAGAGTGAAGGAAGATTTGGTAAGTAAAAACCTTTTTGGCTCTGCTTTACTCTTCTAGTCCTGGATTATACATATTTGTAGAAGAAAGCTTTGGTGTTGATGGTCATATATATTTACACTTTTCTCAACTCTGATCTATGTGCTGGTATAGACAGACGTCGAAAGAGGACGTTGGGTTGAAATTCCCTAAGATCTGAACTAATTTTCTCCTTCACTGACACACGATCTTCATTATGTATTTAGACCAATTAATTCTTAGTTACCACTTGCCACACACATTGACTGAAGCAGATGATTTTCTGGCGAAGTATGAACAACACCAGCACATCTGGTATGTAATTAAATATGTACTGAATCTTTTTGTGTTTCACTTTGAAAGGTTAAAATCTTATCGAAGCATATTGGAAAATCTCCGGAACAGATTGAAGCAGACATAAGGTATCCAAAGTACTTTAGTCCCGCTCAAGCCGTGGAATATGGAATTATTGACAAGGTACTCTATCATATTTAATGTTCTATATTCTGCTTCAGAGTTCATACTTAAAACACCTTCCTTGTTATTCAAAGGTTGTGTACAATGAAAGGGGCAGTGAAAATGGAGGAGTTCTTGCAAACCTCGCCAGGTCGAACCTTAATTGAACAAGTTGAAAGTTCTTGCCAGTCAAGATGAATCATATAGCAGCAGTGCTGTGATTGCACAACAAACTTAGGATATTTGTATTCTATATCAGACCAGTGTACTGTGCTAGAGTGGTATTATGGTACAGTACTTAGTCTAGTCGGGTCAGAATAACAGTCAGGAGCTCAGTGTTCTCTGAAAATTCATGAGGAAGGCCTGGCTAGTCCCTTTGTTTACTATACCTGATTCAATGTGCATTAGTGCTACTTTGGTCCTCTCAAATGTATTATTGTGCTTAAAGCAATCTAGGCAAGATCAAGGTTGAATATGGAATTATAAAACTCAAGCTTAATGTAGTCATGTTATACATCCACTGCAAGGATTCCTGTGATCCTATCATTCTTACTACTATTTTCATTCACAAACTTGCATCTTTGAGGGACCCATTCATCATCGAGCGAGCTGTTGGCCCGGTATTCCGGAAGCCATAGTTGCATGTTGTAATGATGGCCACTCCACACAATTGCCATTATTGATTGTGCTGGGCAAAAAGACACTTGGAACGGTAGAACTAGCATAAAACTTCCTTTCATGGTTAGTTGTTATTTCTTTTCTTGGTGATTGATTAATATGTTATATCATAGTCTATAGCACAAGTGTACCACGAAGTGCACCATGTCAATGCTTGTGGCAATCAGTTTCAACAGTGTGCATCATTAGTTACCAGAAAGAGTGAGTGTGGATTAGTGCAAGGCCCGAGCCAGTTATTTCGCATTTTCAGCCTTTTTGGACACACGTCTGATCCTTTCGTGCTCTGTTTATTTAGTAACAATTTTGACACTATACATTTGTTCCTTTTGATTACTTTGGCCTAAAACATATGTTCCCACTGATAAATTAAATTACCTATATATGGCACGTATACACTCCAAAGCCATTTCATTCTGGGGCGGTGAAAATGGTGTTTGATGTAATCATGGATCAATTCTACGATCTATTCTTAAAAAAAGGAGTGATGTTTGGGAACATTTTGGAAAATAGAATGGAAATCTCGTCAAGTGCCAAGTTTTTTAAACACTTTCTGACTTTCACAGTTAATAACCATAAACTAAAATGTTGAGGTCTTGTACTGTTGGTGTAGATTTTGGTTAGGAGTCTGTGTAATAGTTAGAAGTTGAAACATTCCTGATGTTCCCTTTATATGGATATGAAATTGCATGAAAATGCATGGTTTAAAATATCACAAAAATTAGACGTAAAATGCAGAAACGTCTTGAATTTTCAGTTCAGAGAAATGAAAGAAACCTCATAATTATGTGAAACTATTTTTAACACTGCTTCAAGAATATAAATATTACATGGAATTCATAGAATACATAGAGTGTTTGTTTATTTCATGTTAGATCTCCTCTGGTGCACCCTTTCTTATAAAGAGTATGTGACTCGTGTGTCATTTTATGTGGATCATATATTCATTGTGAGCAGGGGGTGCATCGGTAGAAACCCGACATGTTTTCAACCGAATGAAACCGTCTTTCTTCTAAGTATCAGAACATATTTACCAAGAGAGATTTTTATTCATGTTATTTTGTTTGATTCGGCCTAATCCCATTGTTTGGGTATGTCGTACTATTCATTATTTGTGCTTACGTGTAGGATAGTGGTGCTTCTTAACCTAACTACACTCAACTGACCAGTCCACTCACTACCTGGTGCAGGCACCAATCCACGGCTGCTAATACTTTGATTTTGATAGATTCAGATTATTTATATATACAATCAACATGTCTAAGTGATAATCATCAATTCCCAGAAACATTTTCTACATTTAAATGTTCCATGAACATTGCACATTATCATAATGAACTGTTCTCCAATAACAAATCATCAAAAATGTTATTTTTATACAAAAGTTCAAAATTTATATGCTCAAAAACTCATTTTTAGCAGTATGCACGGCAATGAAGTTCATGAATGGTTCCCAAAATTTATCGGGTTTATTGACTCAGTTCTGATGCTCATGGATTGGGATGGGCATAAGATTAGAACAACTTGGTGGGAAATTATGCTATTATTAGCCATCCCATTGGTTTATTCCAATCAAATACAACTCCCACTTCAGAATCACAAACAAACACACTTCTTTGAACATTGCATAGTGTGGATGATGATGGACACTGTGGAGTGTGGACTTCGCGACATTCTATTCCACTATTTGTAGCTTTACTACAAACAATTCGGTGTCAAAATTACCTTTAGATATGAAAAATGTTTACAATGAATTATAAATCAACATGACTTCTTTTTAAGGTTAGAATAGAGCAGTTGTCTTGTTCATTGTTGTTAAACGAGTTGAACCGAGTATTTTATTCATATAACTCTTATTGGGCATCAACAGAACAGAAGAAGTACTTTTTTGTAGAGTCATAATAAGTAAGCTTGAGCAAATACATATAACTTTTAAAAAATAGATATTTAATCGAGACTTGTCGAGTATATATTAACCAGTTAAGCCTCGATTGTCTCTATTACACACAATTAGAAAGTTTAACTCCAGCTCGATTCGAACACCTTATCAATCAAGTTGAGCTTAAGTTTTAACGAATTAAATTAAATTGAATTTTTTAATAAAGCTTGACTTTGACTTGTGTAACTATAATTTCCAGGATTAAACATTCAAGAAATCGTATTAGATAACTTTGAAGTAGATAGTAATATATTTTACAGGAGAATAGTGCTCTACTTGTCTAATTTATAGGACAAATTCCTTGTAGTGGAGTCAATAAAGATGTCACGTTCTCTAGCGACACATGGATCATGTCACTGGTTGGTTTATAGTGGTGTACTTGAGAATTAACGAGTAAGAAAAAGACGACTAGCTGCTAATTGGCTAGTTGTAGATACTCAATTCATCACCAACAACAAATTAGATACCAATATCATAAAAATGTACAAATAGCATATTTCAAGTTTATAATCATCTTACGGTTAATTTACTTTTACACAGAGAGAATTTACAAGATAATATCATTTTCTATAAGAGTATAAGTTATATCATCATCTCTTTAAAATTAACTCATCCGAGTTGGTGAGAAAAGTTATATGTAGTCATCTTTTGGAGTTTGTGTAAGTGATCATCAGTTGGGAATTCCAACTAGTATTCGTCCAATTAGTTTAGTATAAATATCCATGCATGTTGAGCATTTTCTTCCATTGTCATTGCTCATCCTTAGATCACAAGTTCTCTTTAACAATTACTCTCCTTTGTTCATTCAATCTCTCTCTTTCTCTCTCCCTCGTTACAAGTTTTCAATACACTATGGGTTCTTCAAAGTTGTTTGCTATTACACTGCTTCTCAGCACTTCATTGATGTGTTCTTACGGCCAAGAAAATGGGTACATATGCACTAGAGCTACCTTCTACGGAAGCCCCGAGTGCAAAGCAAATCCGAGTAACTACAATTACTCTCCTTACTCTCTTCTTATTGTTCATTTATGATATGCTACTATATTACACAAATACAAAATAGTGTGACACATTTTTTAGAATATAATTATGTTCGTGTGCCTGTCTATAATAACTAATAGTTAGCACATGACAAATTCAAAGTTATCTCTATACCGTATAGACCAGTGCAGGAAGTTAATTGGGGCATTTGTTTGGCCAAATAAAATTAAATAATTAATCTTTGATTAGTAACCTATGATAATCAGAAGCTCAATTATTGTTTCCTTCCATATTTCCAGGGGGAGCCTGTGGTTTTGGAGAGTATGGAACAACAGTGAATAATGGTCTAGTCAGTGGAGTTTCCAGGCTTTATAGGAACGGAACTGGTTGTGGAGCTTGTTATCAGGTAAATAGACCAATTTCTCTTATTTTATAGCATATCATATTAAATGTGTTATACCTCATAAAATATAATGTATAAGTTACACGTAAGGTGCAACATTTATAGTTCCATGAGTCGTGATGATAATATTAAATTGCTACTCATTTGGTTACTTTGCAAAAGCTAACATAAAGAAGCGCAACTTAATTGGTAAGGTCTTCACTTTCAGCTAATAAGTCGAGGGTTTGAGTTATTCTTTAGTTATTTGGAATAAAATAAAATAAGATAACTTTTCAAAAGCTAGAATTAAAGGGGCAATAACAGCCGTCAATCCAAATGTTTCTGTCTAATATAGTTTGTATACACATAAGATAAATAAACAGTGGGTATTAAAGTTTTAAATTTGTACCTGAGTAATGTTCATATTGCATAGAGAAAAACTTCTCACAAATACAAGATTGAATTGTGATCCCTACTTAATTAGTTCTTATTCTCAATTTTTCACTCTCTTTTATTAATTGTCTCAATCATAATTTTCAAATGCAAATATACACTAGTACTACCTTGTTCACCCTTTAGCCAAATTTATTAACCTCTTTCATACTTTATTCAGTTTACATAACTTTTATATAATATTTTAATTATTTATATAATTTAATTTTAAATTCATATTCATATCTATGAAAATTTTATTTTGGATGGAGTAAATACCTAGAGAATTGAAATATTGTAATGGCAACAAACATTCCTTTAATTTGGGACCGTTTAAAGATAATGGCCTTTTAGAAATGCATGAAGTTGACATCCATAATGCCACTAATTACTCCATTCCATAGCCAAGGGAATGTAAATTACTGCCACTTGGTCTAAAAGGCCACTAAGAGATAGTACTATATAGTATATACATATGTGCTAATTTTGAGACAAACGCATTACTTGCATTGCCATACAAAGTTATATAAAATTCTAGGTATCTGTTTTTATAATTATATTGTGTACTTAAATTATTGTTCCTTTCAGGTTAGGTGCAGGATACCCACGCATTGCAGCGAAGAGGGGACCAAGCTAGTGGTGACGGACTTTGGTGCCGGGGGCCATGGTTCGGACTTCATCCTCAGCCTACGTGCATATGCGAACTTGGCTCGCCCTAACATGGCCGAGGAGCTCATCGGCTATGGTGTGGTTGATGTGGAGTATCGCCAAATCCCGTGTCAATATGGATCAAATCTAATGGTTAAGGTGCACGATCATAGCAAGAACCCTAGCTACATCGCAATCTTTGCAGTATACCAAGGTGGTGACTATGATATCACTTCTGCTGAAGTTTGGGTGGTATGATTCCATTTTATTCCTTAATTCACATTATGTTGTGTATGATACTTTTCTTTCTTCTCCCTTTAATAATTTAAGGAACATAACTTGAAATCCTGATACATATATTTATAATAATGATATAATCTAAAGATGTTGAAATTATCTCCATGATCAAACATGTCTAGAATTTAAGTATATCAAACTAATATATAATCATTTTCATATACAATATGCTGTGAAATTCAAATATATAAATATATACTCCTTCCGTTTTTTAATTTCATCTTTCCGCATTTCATTTAATCTGGCTAATTTCATATTTTCATCTTTCAAATGAAAAATCTCTCTCATACTTTATAAATTATCATCTTCTACTGTATTCACTATTTCTCATATTTTATACACCATCTTTCCTACTTATAACCATCTCTTATATTTCATTCATTTTTCTCTTAAAATCTGTGTCCAGTATCATGGAAAGATCAAACCGAGATGAGGGAGTATGTGATACGAAAACTTTCATTTATACTAATGTACACGTGTGTCCATATTCACACATTTTTTGTATTTAAACAATTAAAATTTCATTTATATTATGTAAAAACATTAAAAAGATTTGTTCTAAACATTTGTTGCATTGACATGCATTTTCCACAATTATAAGTTGCTGGTTGTGTAAATAAGTGATACCAAAAGGGTGTGTTGCGTAAATATCTGTAAGAAGAAGAAGAAGTTGTTACTTCATGTTAGTTGGTTGCACGTGTGCTTTGACTTTTGATAGATTACATAACAATATTTACGTACACGTGGCATAATGTAATAAGAACATGCAGGAAGATTGCAAGGAATGGAGGCGCATGAGAAAGCCTTTTGGAGCAGTGTGGGACCTAGAGAACCCACCAATGGGAGCCCTCAAACTTAGATTCCAAGTCACTGCTGTTACACGTGGCGAAACCAAATTGATCGAGATTCCAAACGCCATTCCAGCCGATTGGCAGCCTGGTGTTACTTATGACACTTCTCTACAACTCAACTAAGCAACCTATCAAACCCAAACCAAACCCAACCCAAACCAAACACCATTATTACTGCTATACTTATGTCTTAAGCATATAACTATATGTATCTTCAATGGTATTTTTATAATTACTAGTCAATTGTGGTATATATATTACCGCTGGTCATGATGTTTATGTGTGTCGTACAGTGCAACGTACACTATGTGATATAAACTTAAAGCACCATGAGTCCCTGTATCATGTTGTATGAAAGGGGAACTGTTCAATATCGTTTGTTTCCTTGTACGTGTCTCGTCATTCTTGTAATAGGGATCAAGGTACTTGTAATCATGTTGTAATGTGTTATCAATAAATATTTAAGTCTCTCAACTTTCTTGAGATGATAAATAACACTTATTTTCTTTCTTTATAGAAAAAACAAACAAATTTTGATTTTAAAAAATCAATATTTCTAAGATAAACATCAAGTTAGTTGTGATGGATCGTTTATTATTTTTCAATCTCAGGAGTTAATTTTGATAAGCATATCATAAGTCACGTCGAGGAATAGTGTTATAAGTTTATTGATCGTGACGAGAAATAGGAATGTGAAATGGGTAATGGTGCATAACTGCAAATTGTCGAATTATTAAAGTGAAATATTTCGTTAAATTTTAAGGAGATGGTAAAAAAGATGGCTTTCAAAAATGTTCTAATGTGATTGGTGGTGTTTCATAAGTCTGATCTGGTCGAATCGAGTATATTTATCAAGCCTATGCTATGATTGTTATACAAACAAACTATTTTTCAAGCTCAAGCTCCACTAATTCAGTTCCAATCGAGCTTATGACTGAAAGATGAATATAATTTTATTGTTTTAAAGAATTACATAATTGAGCCTAGTCCAACATTAAAGAGTAAAGTGCAACACAACTCAATAACAAAGTAAGTATCAAATTAGGCTCGAACTTAAGCACCTTATCAAACATGCAGAGTCATTAACCTCAATAAAGTTTGGCCCGTGTATTAGGAATAATCATGTAAACATGCATGACGCTTTACTACTCTAAATAGGTGTTTGGACATATAAAATCATATGAAATTGAAATAACTTCATACATTCTTATTTAGTCATTCCACATAACATCAAACATTATTGAAAATAAAGCTATCACATACTAACAAATTAAAAATAGTTATATTTACTCGTAAATTACACACTTCCATTGAAAGTTGTAACAATACAAGATACACATAAAAAGAAGGACTTTGTATTGATAATCAGAGTAGTTACAAGTTGTGTTGTCAAAAGCTTGAAGAATTCTCTGTAGTTTTCAGAGAATTTATCATATGCCAGAAAAGCTGATATTGGATATTTAACATTTTTATCACTCTTTTGTATTGAATAAGCTTTAGCTTGATGATGATAAATATCCAGATGTGAGGATACTTTTTTTATTCTTGTTGTTCTTCTTATTTGAACTGGAGGTGCTTGTTCAGGTGAATTTAATGCGCTTTCTTCTTGTTCAATGTTATCTGCATACTCATAAGTCTCATTCTGTGTTTCCTCAATATTTCCTCTTGATGATGATTTTCTTGTTCAACTGAGTCATTATTCATCCAGTCATCTTCTATATAATCTGGAGCATGAAAAGAAATATCATCATTTTTATTTTTCTCTTTATACGGAAACATAGTCTCTATAAAAACCACATTTCTTGAAATGAAACTAGTATGCTTATTCAAGTCATAAATTATGTAACCTTTAACATTAGATAGATAACCAATAAAAATACACTTTTGTGATCTAGAATCTAATTTAGTTCTACCCACACTTTTAGTGCAAGTGAAACACAGGCAACCAAAGGTTTTTATGCCTGAATAATCTGGTTTATTATTGTAAAATAATTCAAAAGGTGTTTTATTAATCAGAATTGGACTTGGTGTTCTATTAATTAGAAATGCAACAGTTTGTACTGTTTCTCCCCAGAATTTATTGGGCAATCTCGATTGAAAGAGCAATGCCCTTGTTATATTTAAAAAATGTTGATGCTTTCTTTCTACCACTCCATTTTGATGTGGAGTATAAGAACATGTTCTCTGATGCAGAATTCCATGTTTATTCATGATATCAGGCATATGGAATTCCATTTCATTGTCTATTCTAATTATTTTGATTTTCTTCTGCATTTGATTTTGCATTAGCTGAATAAAATGGACTAATGTGTTCTTAGTTTCTGATTTATGTTTAAGTAAATGAATCCATGTAAATCTACTAAAATCATCTACTATAGTTAAGAATAATTTTTGTCCATTTAGAGTTGATATAGCATACGGTCCCCAGAAGTCACAATGCAAAAGTTCAAGTATAGAAATAAAGTTTTTTATTACTCAATGGAAATGGGAGTTTCTTTGTTTAGCTTGCATGCAAACTTCACAGTAAGAAAACTCTTTACATTGCATATCAGGATTAGAAGCCTGAATAATAGCTAATCTACTTGAACTATGATGTCCTAATCTAAAGTGCCAAAGATGATCATTCACAACTGCAGCTTGTTCTTAATCTTGGTCACTTTGATAGGAACTGGCTATTGCCTTAGGTAATGGAAAAACATCTTCTAGCAGGTAGAGTCCTTTCTTTGCTTCAATCAGTCTAATCTTTGTCAGAGATGGACTCAATGAATAGCTTGTCTGCAAAATTTAACAAGTATTTTTAGTGAATGAGAAGCCAATAGGATTGTCTCTACAAACCTTGTTAATAGACATTAAGTTTAGTTTACAAGAAGGTACACATAACACATCTTTTAAAACACAATTTTCAGCTACCTTTATATCACCTGAGTGTGATATTGGTATTTTTGTCAGGTTTGGCAATTGTACATATGTTGTAATTTGTTTAACATTGTGTGTGAACATTTAAACATCACAAATTATATGATCAGAAGCACCTGAATCTACTATCCAACCTGATCCTTTGTTAATAATAGAAGCATTAATAGAAGACTTGCCAACATAATTGAGCTCAGGAGTGGAGGTTCCAGACATAGCAGTGTCCTTAGGGCTCTCCACCACAGGTCTATTCAACTTACCAGAGTTAACAATTGAATTACCTGAGCTGCCATTGGCAAACTTCATGAGCTGAGAGAGCTGCTCATTAGTGAGGTTCACAGTTTGGCTTGAGCTAGCCTTGGCATTGCTGGCATGATATTGATTAGTTCTGCCACCATTGTTGAATCTACCACCTCTTCCTCTAAAACCACCTCTGAAACCTTGTCCACCATCATACATCTTCTTGGTGTTGCCTTGTGGAAAACCATGCACTTTGAAGCAATTTTCCACAGTGTGATTGCTTAAATTAGGACAGTTAGAACAAACAAGACATCTTTTGTCCTTTCTTTTGAATCCCACATTCATCACTGCATTATCAGTTACAGGGAAAAATTCTTTTGTGAGCTTTTGAGCTTCTTCTTGTAACACAAGTGAGTAGGCCTTATCAAGAGATGGTTTAGCATCCATCAGAATGATCTGACCCCTAATCATCTCAAAACCATCATTTAGACCCATTAAAAACTTGGAAATTTTATCTATCATTTGCATTTTCTCAAAAACCTCAGCGATATAGCAAGTGCATTGTTTGCAGACACAAGAATGAATATGCCTATAGTCATCTAACTCTTCCCATAAGCCAGAGAGCTTAGAGAAATAGTCGGTGACATAGTTATTGCCTTGAACAAACTTGTAAATTTCTTGTAGCAATTGAAAATTTCTCAAATCATTTGGTTGTGCATATCTTGTTTTGAGTTTGTGCCAGCCTTCAGTAGCTGTTCTGCAATAGAGTAATGCACTCTTAATGTTTGGTGATACTGAATGTATCATCCATGACATGACAATTGTGTTGCATATGTTCCAAGCTTTAAGCTTGTCCTCGGTATCATTGACAGGCTTAAGCACTGTTCCATCAATGAATCCCACTTTGTTCCTGATACTAAGAGACATAGTGAATGCTCTTGACTAAGTGTGGTAATTACTCTTGGTGAGTAAAGGTGTTATAGCACCTGAAAGTGCATTTTCTAAGTGATGGAGGTAGAGAGGGCAAAAGGGATTCTCAGTGCCAGAAGTGACACGAGTAGAGGTGGTAGAGTTAGTCATAGGAGTATCAGAAGCCATGACAGAAAACAAGTGAAGTGAACTTTGAAAAGAGAAGTGTGAAATATTAGTAAATAAAATTGAAAGAACTACATAAATCAATGAGAACCTTGCTCTGGTGCCATGAAAAAATACAAGAAACACATAAGAGAAGGATTTTGTATTGAAACCAGAGTAGTTACAAGTTGTGTTGTCAACAGCTTGAAGAACCATGTTAACAAGAGGTTCTATTTATACTACTACAAGTGCTTCAAGTACCCCTAATTATGTTACATAAAAGGTCGAAAAATTGAATGTTACTAGATGAATAAAACTGCAGAACTATAGCACGCCTATCCAGCTCTTGATCAAGCTAGAAATCCATCCGTTGATCTTGAATTAAACGGCTGAGATTGGTCCTCCAAGTAGTGTACTTGGTTGCAGAATTTTGTCTTCTTTCTGCAGATTGAAGACGACCTTTTATCCAAGCTGAGAGTTGCTAATTCGTCTAGCAACTTGTTTTCTGGTTAGTTGGTTCCGGTTAAAGTGATATTACGTTTTCTGCTTGAGTCCCTTAACAATTCTTCCTTTTTATTCCCAGTTTTCAATTCCTTTGCACCTTGAGTTTCAGTCCCTGTACTTTTAAATTCTTTGCAAACAACTCCTAATAACTTACAACTTTTGGTCCCTTGATTAATTCTTTTATTCTTGAAATTTCAACAAAAGTAACACTATATTTTCATATTTATTCTTTATTGAAATTTTGACCTAAACCCACACGATTATATGCATGAAAATATCGACACGGAGTAAGTAAATAGTTGAAAGTGTTTATTATTTGTTAGTTGTAAAGTAACTTCTTTTTTTTAGTATTATATGAAGTTTGGTGAAACGGTTAAAATTGATTAAAATTGATAAATGTATGAAGTTTTTTTGGGACCGAAGAGGAGTACTAAACACACTAAGTCCGTAAAATATTAACTAACCGTGATATTAGCTTGTGCAGTAGTAACTGAAAGAAAAACCTACAGTAAACCGCATTATCAAAACTAACCCCAACCTCTATTAGCCACTAAATATGGAATTCAAAGTAGAATCTCCAAATATTCTACATTACTATAACTTTATGAAAAAGCTGTTATCAGTTTAATCTATAATACAAGCTTTTATCCGATCTGTAGTCTATACAAAAAACAAAAAAAGGCAAAAATGGCCAAATAAGTTCAGCCCTTACCATTCCCAAGATACCTCAAGGGTAACAAAGGCAAGCCATCATAATACCTTTAAACTCCTATTTCTGCCAAAATCTAAAACAAGTTGATAAAAACACAAGTTAAGAAGAACACCACAACACCAGAAACATGTCCCTGCAAAATAAAAGGGTGCCAAGATGGTCCTGTTGAAAAGGAGCAGGAGAAAGAGAGAGAGAGAGAGAGAAGATTAAGGGGGTTTGTTTGACAGGAACCATCAACGGCGCATGGCATTGGGGTAGACTGAACTACTGCTAGTGCTTGCTTGTGCGCCGAAGCTTGTAATCGGGAGTAAGAGCTCAGCTTGAGGGAAGGAGCTATGGCATGGCAATTCGATAAGTAAATCCTGCTCGGAACTATCTTCCATGAAATGAGAAGAATCGAGCACCAGGGAGCCATTGTTGGTGTGAGATGAGAGGGCCCTTTTGGCGCTCAAGAAATTTTCATCATCATCTATTAGTTCCTTGTGCTCGTAATTCGACTTCACGAGGATCCTTTTGGGGTTCTTCATTCCAACCTTCGCCCCTGGAATGAAAAGCATGAGTTAGAATTTTTTTTTACATGTGGACAGCAGAGCTTATTCTAAAGTTGATACCGATCGATGTTTACACAGGAAATTAATAGATTCAAAAGGTGTTCGCAGCCAAAGTCCAGCCCTGAGCGCTTCCCGGGTATGAGACTCCTCAGCGGAGAACTTACTGTTGCACAAGGCTTTTTTGCCCTTACGATTATTGACAAATGCTGAATTTAAGTAGAAGGTGATAAAAAGTAAATTTTGGCTATTTGATAGAAGTGCTAAAGGGTAGGAGAAACAGCTTAAAGGAATGAGTGCGCAAATGCAGATTGTACAAAATTTCAAGATAATCAATGGAATCCCAAACTATTATCAGCTTCTACATAATATCAGTTTTCAAACACAAAGACTCCTGCTCACGTCCTTTATAATAAGCAAAATCAAGTTTCTATAATGAGTTGCAAACATACACTTGAAAGTCATTTGTACTCCTCTAATTCAGATAATTGTTATTACTTCTTCAGACAGAGTTTACATGTATTAAAATCCGGTAGTTACAGACTTACAGTCTTAGATAGATCAATCAAATATGAGGTTGAGCTTTTGTACCAAACAACTTTACAGTCAGAAAGGATATAAAGATGCATCTAGATGATATGGGTTGAGGCTCAAGTTGTTAAGGACAAACTGCTGGAGCAACATGCATTAGATTCCACTCACTCTTAGATGTATATCAGCAAATTCTAGCTTTAGAGTTTTCTCAAAGAACACCACATTTATCTTTTTAATTTTACAATCACCCGGTAGCGATACGAATATGGGTATATGGTTACACAGTTCTTCTTCAGTTTATGTTACCTGCTAGTTTTTGGGGCTGTCCATCTTGTGATCTTTTTTTAGTTGCAGAATAATTGGTTGGAATGCTATTGAATACTCCCACAACGTCTGGCTCGTGAATGCCAGTTTTACCTTTCAATTCCTAAATGAAATACACAATGGTCAACTACATGTATATTATATTTTGTAGATAAAACAGACAGGCTGCTTCAAGATACAGTAGAAGGAATTAAAACCTCATACCTCAAAGATTTTGTATTGCTCGATCCACTTTGATTTTATCGGAGTGCCCAAGAGAAGTTTCTTAAGCATTTTACAATCATCTTTGGTGATCCCAGACAATGAGCCGTCAAAGACTCCATCAGCAATTACTCTCTGGAAAGACAACATATTCTCCTTCAATTGAGGGCTATCAAACATGCTTTTAAGCCTGGAGAAGCATAAGACCCCCTGGTTAGCTTTGGAAGCCTCAAATGAAGGTTCTGCAGTATCAACAGGGGATAGCAACTTCAGCAAACTCTGCTGTTCATCATTTGTCAATAAATTTGTGAACTGGTCAAAATTGACAATGTCCTGCATGAATATGAATATGGATTATAGCAACGTACAAAAGCCTCTAGATAAAGGGGTATAACATTATAGATTGGGTATAAAAACCATCAGCATTTGAACAGCTAATGGAAAAACAAAACGGTGAACCAAAGACAAAGAACATGATAGGTGATATAATTATTATTCGCCGTACAGGTGAGATATTAAGAGAAACATCTCAGAGGAGTTAAAAGATGTAAGACCAATGAAAGGGTGTGAGCTTCATGTTGGCTAATATTGTACATGAAATCAAACCAAGAGAAAGGCCGGTGTAGAAACTTACTTGGAGGTCTATGAGACACAGTGGTGAATTATGATGTGCAAGAGTCTGGAACTTCTCAAGTTGATCTTCCTCTCTGAATTACAAGAAGAAAATAAGATTTAATCAACAGACAGGCAAAATTGAGTAGGTATTAACAACAGCATCTCCAGATAAGGAGCTATAAAAGTTACAAACTTGACTTTCTTTTTGTTCTAACAACAGACGATATCAAGCAGGCATTCTAATAGATCATGGATATACCCTTCAGAACTTCTTAAGTTTGAAACCAGTGCAAGCTTTAAAATGGTAAAAGTACCTTCTGGTTCGGTCCGTGACTACCCCCTGAGTGGCAGGCTTCTTCATCCCTCTGATTGACGAATTGACACCTGTCTCTTCTTTTATACCAGGAAATATCATCCGCTGTGAACTTACAGTGTGTTGCTTGTGATCAACTGGAAAGGAGCTGGCTTCTGATTCTTCTTCTCGAGCCATCAAGCTCGGCTGCCGAATCAGCACACTTCCATGTCCAAACTCAACAGATCCCATGGGTTCTTCAGTGACAGGAAGCAAGTCATCCTCTGCTGACAAGCAAGATGATTGTTCATGCCATATTGTATAAAGATCTTCAGTAAGCTTGTTAACCTGAGCTGACTTTGGACGAGTGACACAGGTTCTCTTCCTTGATGGCACCGAGGTGTCAAATACTTGGGCTGGACCTGTGACATACAGGTGGTGTAATATCCAGATTATTGAACGGACAAATAATACAAAAGTTCACTTCTCTGATAAATCATTTTGATCTATTAATGCAAGAAACTGTCAGTTTCTTTAAGCTGCTCAATGGATTTTGCTAACTGATAAATTGCAGTGTTTCTTTAGGTATAATATGCATACAGATGCCACATACCAGTTAAATCACTTGCTTCAGCAGTGCCATATTGTGCACAGCTCTCAGAATTTGATATGGCAGAGCCAGAACTTGATCTATTGCTTACATCTTCATGGAATGTTTTACGGTGTCCATCATTGTATTGAGGAGCAACCATTCCATAATCAGTTACGTGATTATCAAACTTCCGTTTGAGAAAATTTGCTTCCCTGTTCTTAATAGATATGGTCTTCCCCTTAGGAGCTCTATAATCCACAAGGTCATCGGGTTCTGCTCTAGCATGTAGAGGCGTATAGTTCGCCAGTGTTCCCTTTGTTCTCCACCTTGAGCCACATGCATTGCAGAGTACTGGCTTCTCGGGAGGCCCATTACGCCACAGTGGGGTGCCTGTAAAATAAGTTTGCATTCGCATCAAAATTAAATCAATGCAAGCAAAGTAATCAACATAATGAGGTAGTTCATACTAATGCATGACAGCCAAACAGTAGGTTAACATCTCAGTATGCCACTTATCACGAACACATATAACAACTATATCATGACAGCCCATAGACATATTATGCAACAAAAAGTACTATTGTTGTATTGTATCCTTATAAACAACACGGAAGGTTTCATCATTTGAGTGGAAGACAGAACTGCCAGAAGAAATGCTGCAAGCTTGAGCAAGCCCATCATTAGGTCATACGAATGATCAACATGCCAAGGCTAGGGAACAACAAGTGCCAGCAATTGATATGTTAGCTACTCATTTATTTGGTACAATCGACATGACAGGATTAGGAGGAAAATGACTGAAGTATCTGAACTAGAAGCAAGGGGCTAGCACGCACAAGAGACCAAACTAGAGAATTATATCTCCAAAACAACGTTTGAAATCAACATCCTCATCCAACACTAGACATATGCAATTTCTTGCACACAAATCTCTGACATTGTATAATTCAGAAGAGTAGTGGAGGTTTCCAACTTTGTTGCAATAATAGCAGTTGCTTGAGGATAAACACAACAATTGTTCATTGCAACAAAACATGAGCTTCGTGTCAAATTGGTCATTGTATATAAATATAATTAGAATCTGTAGTATAAAAAACAAGAGGCCCGAGAAGCATATTTAGAGAGTGTATTATGTGTGGAAACTCAACAAAGCTAGTTGAGGCATCAAGTGTTGGGCCAAAGTTTCAATGGATGAACCACATTATAACATAATAGACTGATGAGGCATAGAGCTAGTAGGGGAATGGAAAGAAAACACCGGGACAAAGGATAGCTAAAACTAATCGACGGGGCAGTGTGGCATTGTTAATCTTGTACAAAAACATTGATAGATAAAGAAAACCAGCTAAAATCATCTGAAAATGTTCTTAAAGAGCCAATGAGTGTATTGAGTAGGCTTGGGGACTGACATACAGACTAATTGGTTTAGAAAACAGTTCGACATCAGAACAACAAACCCGGGCAACCCAGTATCTCAAACAAAACCCAATAAATCAATCAGTGTAGAAGAAAAGACCATTGGAAAATGCAAGAACAAATTATGCATACCACAAAGTAATGTTCCTTATCTCAAGAATGATGAACAAGGACCCATTCATATGATTCAACTGCCAATTACCAAATGTGAAATCCCTAAGTCAAATACTAAAATGAGAACTCAGTTTTTTTAATTTAATTTTCCAACAAAAATCACAGTTAAACACAAACAAAAACTCACTTGTAACACCACAGTGACAGCAAGGTCCATGCTTTCCCATATCGTTTCTTCCTCAATTTCAAACAATATAATTTTCCGAGAATTATTATACCCAAAAACAAAAACAAAAAACACAGAAACTCTTCTTTATATATTAAAAAAAAACTGAATAAATTTTTTATTATTGTTTTAGAACTCGTGAAAGCATATATCCTTCTGGGCTCGGCCTTGTTTTCTACAATAAACCCAGAAAAATTCAGAAATGGAAAAAAACTGAAAAGACCGAAGGAAAGTAATTCAGTATATGGGTGTGTTTACAGTCTTGAGAAGAAGACCAGTAAAAGATAGAGAGTGAATTAGAAGAAGAAGAAAACAGGTTTAGACATATGAGCTATGAATCAATGGAACTGCACAATCCAATGTTGAGAGAAGAGAAGGAAAAAGTAGTGAAAGGAATCTGAAATTCTCAATAAATGGTTGAGAAAAGGAAGGTGAAAATGGGAAAGAGAAGGAGGGTTGTTTCTGTATGTATATTATGACTTCTTGTTTTTGTATTCTTTTTCTTCTTCTATACACTTCAATCCATTTTTTTGTAAAATTATAGTAAAAAGTAAATTAGCTCTATATCTTTTAGTACTAGTACCACATTTCTTCTTTTTCTTTCTCACTATTATTTCCTTTATTCCTAAGAGATAATCTTTACAAATTTCACTATTAAAGAATTTGTGAGAATTTTTCAATTTACTTTATGGTTGGTTTTTTACCCATCAACGAGTCGAAAATTGAAGTATACATACTAAGGCGTGTTATTTTTATAGATTCATTTCAATTTACTTTTCTTTTCAGTTGATTTTTAATTTATTAAAGGGTCGAAAATTGAATACGTAATAAGGCGTGTTACGTGTATATAGATTCATTTTATCTTTTTGATATTTTTGAGTGTTTGTAATTGATATATCTTGATATTTAATAGTATATATGTATGTTAATAATATTAAGCTTCAGTGTTAAAAAAGGTTGTGAGATCGTATTATTGTTAAAAAGTTGTTGGTGACATAATAAATGTGTGGTGATTATAATTAAAATATTTTAAAATTAATTTGACAAATTTGGTGTGTGTATCGATCCATGTTTATCCAGTTTGAGGTCTTTTTAATATTTATGTAATATGAAGGAAAATAATATGTATGTAATGTGTAATTAATTTAAATTTCTTTTAAAGTAGATACAAACAATGTAAAGAGGAAACGTAAAATTTAAGAAGGTAAAAGGAGTAAAGTAGCTCTTTGTCATTATTGAGTAAATACAATATAAATCATGTGAGTTATTGTGTAATAAATCGAGCGAATTATGATAGTTTGACGATATAAAAAGATAGTAATCTAGAAAAGAAAAAATGGTTGATTTGAACAAACTCCAAACAATCCCTACAAGTCCCTTGAGTTGTTGACCAAAGACTTTTCCAGTTGTGAGAAATTGAGAATCGTCCTTGTATTTTCAAACCTTTCACCCTAAGAAATCCAACTTATATTCAAATGTGTGATGTAAATCTTTTTATCTCTAAATATATATATATATATATATCATTATTAATATTACTAGTATTATTAGAGATGATTTGGAAAACAAAACAAGAAAAGGAATAATCAAGGAACATGGCCACATATGACATACCACAACAAATGAAAAGAAGAAAGAAACAAAGAGAAAGTCTATTTGGACTTCAATTCTTTTTCATTTTCTTTAATATCTATACATATTAGTATATTATTATTGTGCATCTGCTGCAGCATAGATGATAATGAGTGAATGTAGTGCCTTACTTGTTATGTTGACATATAGCCAATTTAATATTTTTACTAACCATGTCTCGTGTCCGTTTACAACAAATAATTAGCTTGGACCTTTTCTTTAAAAAAAATCTCAATTACTATATGTATAATTATATTGTCACCCAAATCATAAATTGTACTATATAAACAATAATATGCAAGAATACATACATTACGAACATTAAATTACATATTGAACTCTGTTTAATAAAAGTTAACTGGTGATTGATTAATTAACTGGTAACTGATTAGTAAGTCTTTTTATTTCAACAAACTAATATATTTAATTTCTCAAACCAGTTAGCTAAATACGAAATTGTCCGTTTAAATAATAATTTTTTTTAATTAATGATTAAAAATCTCATGGGATTGAAAAAGTACCTGAAAATCTACTAATTAACAGAGTCTAAATAACCAATCAGTATCAAATGACCCGAACCATTTAAATAAGTACGAAAAGGTGTAGATTATTGTACGAGTGAAATATTACACTCACTAACTGAACATTTACTATATTTATTCTAAAATATGTACATTGTATACACTAAAATGCTTCTAAATCACTCATTCTTATCCACATAAGTATGTTTTATTTTAAAATTATTATGAATGGAATATGAAAAGAAAAAAGTAGTGTCATTTATATTAATATTGGTGTCGATCCATCTATATTTTTCGGTTGTTAGAAATATAATAAAAATTCCATTATAGGGAGAAAAGACAAGTTTGAAGTATGTATTTGGTGTATTTTTCATTTTTTGTTTCTAACACATGGTTAGTTTTACGATGCGTTTTAAAGAAAAAACAGTGGGAATGTGGCGTGACGTGCAGTGTTAGCATTGGGTGTTACAGTCATTTTTCCAACCATTGATCTTGTACCAAGCGCGGGTCCCACAATATGTGTCATACGACACTAATCTTTATTTTTACAGTTTGATTAATTTAGCTTAGCTACATACCTAGCTATTAATTAATCATAAATGTGATGTTAATGTATGGTGAGATGAGATTGAGATCCATCGTTTTGTTTACATCTCTATGCTATTTACTGCCAACTGAAACCGCAATCTCTCCCCTTCCCCTTGTAAATAGCTTAGGTATATAAGAAAATGATGGTGTAACTTAAATAAGGTTTAAATTTCAATCACTCTGTCCCTCGGTATAAAAATTAATGTTCGGTCCCTCGACATCCTTAGACCACCTCCAATGCTTATAGCATCGGAATAAATTATATTTAGTGACACTCACATAGAATACTTTCATTCATACAAATCGTGAAAATAAAAAAGATAACTCCTACAACTTTTTACCACCAATTTCTTTTCTATTTGTCACGGTAGAACTTTGGGACTTGGATATACTTCCAGATAAAGGTCAGTCTATACCTGTTTACCGCTAATTTTTCAGCTTAAAGTAAAAAACTCGTTACGTGAATGTGCAAATGTTTAAACAAGCTAGCTGGTTTCACAAGCTAACTAAGTTAAACTCTATTTAACAAAATTAGCTGAAAAGGTAGTTGGTAGCTGGATAATTATATGGTAGCTGCTTAAATAGTTTTTTTTCCAACAAGCTAACTTGGTTAGCTTCTCAAACCAGCTAACTTGTTTGAAAAGCTGTGTTTTTACGTAACAAATTTTTTATTAAAAAAAGTTTATGGAGCTGAAAAGGTAGTGGTAAACAGAGCCTAAGCTTGTTGAAAAAAAAAGTTACCTAACTAGCTACCATCTACTTAATCAGCTACGACCTTGTTGAGCAAAACTAGCTAAAAAGGTAGCTGGTAACTGAATAACTATGTAGCCTTTTTTTTTCCCAACAAACTAACTTGGTTAGCTTCTGCTAGCTCGTTTGAAAAGATGTACGTTTACGTAATGTACGAGCTTTTTATTAAGACAAAGCTCATGGAGTAGTGGTAAACAGAGTCTACCAGCTAATTTTTCAGCTATCATCTAACTATTCAACTAGTTTTACTAAACATAGCATATAACTCGTAGACAAGAGAAAGTATAAAACAGTTTGAGAACGTTATTCAATTAATTCATATAAAAGATATATAAAATTATAATTTTACGAGACACTTGAAGACTTTAGAGGCGGATTAACTCTTTGAGAATGAATGGAGTATATGCTTTAAGTAGAATTTCAAGAAGTTTTTAGCGTAGGGTCAATAGTAAGATTGGAAATAAGTAATAATAAGAAGAAGAAGACGAAGAAGATAAAATGCAAAGAAAAGCATATCCCACAGGAAAAGAGAAAAAAGCTTCGATTTGGACGGCAAATGTTGTTCAACTGTCCAGAGGAGTGTAGCATTATCATTTATTTATTATTGTATTTTATTTTATAGTAGATGGATGTGGCAATACCTTTTATCTCTTCTACCATTGGTTTGATTGTTGAAGTTGAAACCTGAAAAATGAAAGAAAAAGTCACCTTTTAAACTAGCCTTAGATTGAATGAAATATCCATACAACACCCCATCAAAATGCTCCAATTTAAACACAAACCCCCTATTTTTCTAAAATTACAACTACCACCCTTTCCAAACATTACCCACCTCTTATGCCACATAGATACACTTTATTGTGGGTGGGTCGGGTCACATGGCGCACACCCATTATGGATAGTAGATTGGGTTCGATTATTTCTTCTACCGATGTTTACAATTTGGATCAAACCTTAGTCGAGTGTAGTGTGCAATGGATTCGATTCATGAGCTACATCTATCTCGTTGATATAGTATCATCCACTTTAAGACATGATAACACATGTGAGAGTGTGCACAAACTTACAACACTCAGTTTTACTTACATTTTCTTTTTGTTTACATATTCTTACTAAATTTCCACGTGCCACGTGTAATATTACACACTTATAAATGTAATATGAGACTAAATGTAAAGAACCCGTTGATACAGAGAAAATATTATTTACACCTAAATATATATTCGATTCGGGACATAATATGATTGACCCCCTATAAATGCTCGACATCCTTGTTGACCATGATGGATGGTGTGCTATGACTTATGAGTATATATGACAAGCCATTTGCATAGAACTCGGTTCAGGTTAGGTCAAAACCCGACTTTTTCAGGGTCATCCCGACGTGACCCATAAATACACAAAAATAATATTTGTATCTAAAACTAACTCACTCTCTGTACAACTATCCAAAACACAAGTTTAGCGTTTACCCAAACTAAAACCATCTTTTGAGATCATATCTTTTAATGACCTTTCTCGATTTTCATATTCCGATATTTCCTAAAATTCTATTATTACCTCAATTCTTACTTAAGAGCATCATCTCATCTTTCTTTTCTAAATCGATCAGCTCCAAATTTGAAACTTTATGTAGAGAATAGTTAGAAATCGACTTGGGTCAAGTTAAAAGAATATAACTAGTCGTGTATCTTTTGTGGTAATTATTTTTGTGTGAATCGTGGATTGTAAAAGAGTGGAAGTTATTCAAATTAAAATTAGTAATTAATGTCAATTGCTTAATTATTTATAAGCATTCAACCTGATCAGTGGGTCCGGACTGGATCGGTTCCGAGTTGATAAAAGATGATCCTTTATCTACTAATTCATTTTTATGTTGGATATGGCCAGATGTTCATTCCTACACTTCAATGGAGCTTAATAGGGATTAATTACATATAGATGTAATTGATGGTACATAATTTCATGTAGTAATATATTGTTGACCACATTTATCAAACCTGGTATTAAAAACATACTATGTGTCATTACAAGTATATCGACATCCATTACAACCACACATAAACCAATAAAACAATAAGCTGTATTCGGATATGAAATCACCAGTTACGCCTTCACAAAACTCAGATCCCTACACTTAATATTTCGCATGCTACTTTAACACTTAAAATTTACGGGTTTATCACCCAGTACATAATTTCTTTTCATTGATACTTGATCTATAACTTGTGGTGCATAATTTCTCCGGGTATAATATTCAAGTGTTTTCCTCTATTATGTACTTTGACTGAACAAAAAATGTGCATGATTTATGGAAACTGCAATGCAGATTCTCAATAGAAAAGGTTAAAGTGTGTTGCTAACTATGTAAAATTTCTAGAAATTTATAAGGGAATTGAATGTGTCATGAATGGAGATAATTTTAGAAAGAGTACTCTAGTTCCTCCAATGTTATAGCCTTATAGGAGGCATCCAAATTTAAGATTATAAAAAGTGTAATTTCAGATAAGATTTGAAAGTGTGAAGTGAAGATATAAAGAATATTGAGCATCTTCACTAACTAATATTGTAGTTTTCCGATGTTATAATTACCTATATATATATATATATATATATATATATATATATATATATATGTTATTAGATTAAGGCAGTGGGTGCAATTATAATTTAAAGTAACAAAAAGTCAAGATAATAATATGGCAATGGAGTCATGGGCAACAACGCATACCACTCACCTCTCCAGCTTCGTTGTTGATTCTTGATAGTATTGTGTCCTAAGTAAAACACTTCTCACTCACCCTTTTTAGTCGGCAAACAAAAAAAGGGTTTAGGTTCATCTTAATTACTCCACTATATATATATATATTTTTTACCCTAAAGCTACCGATCAATATATTATGAATAGAATAATAAATTTCCATATAACAAATTGATTGCACCCTCTATCAATTATGAATACATTTTAGTACTCGGATTTCACTTATTTAGTGAAAAACTTGAAGTAGTCATGCCGAATGGTACTTATGTTTGTCCTCAAATAGGCATAACTGTGGCTTAGAACATAAATTAACAATGGGGTTGTGGTTAAGAAGAAAAAATGTAGAAATTAAAATGCAGGCATGTAGGAAAATGCTATGTTAACTAAAATTGACCTCATGAAATGATCAAATGTGATGTCTTCAGATCCAATAAAGAAAGGGTTTATTCTATTATGATCAACATCAACTGGTGACCATATTCAAATACACACCCCACTTTTTTACATATCAAATTATTCACTTCACACAAACTCACAGTTCATTAAGAGAAAAACAAGATTTCATTCGAAAAAGAATAAAATTACATCTTCATCACTCAATCACCCTATAAGTCTTTCTATAACCTTCAATGCCTTTGTCTCTTCATTCCATTACTATCCTTTTAATCGGTGATTTGTAATTTCAAAACTCTACTAAAGATTACGATTTTGGTTGTTTGTGTAATACATATAAACTCCTCAAACATTCTTGTACTATGCATTAAGTTGTAACATAATGGACGTATTCGTTCGAATTTTTAGTTTGTTTTCATCTCCATATTACATATGGCACCAATGGAAAACTTAAAATCTCAAATCCTCAACTACTTGAATCAAACTTTGAAATTATTTCGTGAATACTGGTGAGAATTGCATTTTATTAGATTTCATCTTTCATGTCATATCAAGTGTGATTTGCACACTATTAATATACCCGCAGAAGTTATCCCGTGTATCAGTTGGGGAAAATTACAAAAGATCTACTCTGTCATTTTAGAAATAAATGAAAGGAAGCAATTTCCCCAGGTGTTACTAAATATTGAACGTAAGAGTAAAGAAAACGTGGGGCAACTGACCCAATGACACACTAATATGCCAAATTATATGAAAGAATGCTAATGACAACAATGAATTAGGCATGGGGAAAGTCTTCTTTGGGTGTGGTTAGGTAGTGGGCGACGGTTCACAGCACGCATTTTGTACTCAAAATCTTGGCACCTTCCGATTCACTTTGATTCTTCATTCTCCAATAATTTACATTTTTTTATATAATATTACAATTACAATAATTCACCTCTTCAAATATTCTATAAATCTCATTCCAATTTTATTACTTACATTTATATAACATCTTGTAAAAGAAAGTAAGTATCACAGAGACCAGATATCAACATTGCATTAAATATTTAACAAACATTATTACGTTGTTCGTTAAGAATTTTAATTGATTGAGTTTAAACTAAATTGTATTTGTATTGAATTAAATATTTATGAGTGAGTAAAGTGAATTAAAGTTAGAATATCCAAAGAGGATACTATTTTTATTACCACTTCTCATTCATCATCAATGTTATATATATATATATATATATATA